>JASPKZ010007370.1:0-110000 GCA_030220185.1 Diploptera punctata | reverse complement strand
TACATATGGTAGAGAAAGCCTCACGACTTAACTCGGCCAAAATTATTTTTGTTATATAATAATAATAATAATAATAATAATAATAATAATAATAATAATAATAATAATAATAATAATAATGATAATAATGATAATAATGATAATGATAATGATGATGATAATAATAATAACAATAATAACAATAATAATCCATGAATTGAGGGAAGTAGATTATACAAGGGATGATTGGAAAACAGCTCAGAATAGGGATATATGGAGGGCTTATGTCTGCGCGGCCATGAACATATGGGTTCGATAGAGCCAGTGAGTTATTATTATTATTATTATTATTATTATTATTATTATTAAATATGAATTACTAGATCATGAGGAAAAAATATAATTTATAATTTTATAAGTTGCATGAAACAAGGTTTGAACTAGACCTATTAAAGATCCAACAAATAAGAAGACTAGATGGGTAGATATTTTATTTTTTGTTGAAAACTTGTTTTCCACTGTTATAATGTGCTTCGTAAGTATAATCACTTTTTAATAGATATTAACTGACCTGGATGTAAATAATTTTTAAAGCTGATAGGTGAGTGGGAATTACGCCCAGGTATGCGCACAAACAAAGGAACTAGTAAAGATGACGTAATGGATGAGATCATCACCATGTCTGCCTTGGTTTAACATACAGTCAGTAACAGCCTTGTTTGTACACATAGCTTTATAGAAAAGTTTCTTCGAATGTAATAAAAAAAAGTGCATATTTACAACATTTAGTGTATCGTAAGGCTTACACAATATTAAATATAGAAAAATGTATACAAATATTTTCTTTTTGATAAATGCTATTTAATTAATTTAAAATTAAAGTAACACATTTATGTAACATTGTACGGAAATAATATTCTCAATCGTGTCGGGTTTAGGGATGAAGCCCCTTCTGTGAATGACAAGGGTGCTGACCGACCACGCCTGACGCACCATCACAGGGCAAATGAACGAAATTAAATGAAATGGATGAGTATGGAGAAAATGGTGGAATGCAATTGTGGCAAGGGAAAACGGGGGGGGGGACCGAGAAAAACCTGCCCAAGCTCAGTTTCGTCCACCACGAAACCCACATGGAGTGACCGAGACTCGATCTTGAGACCCCAGCGGTGAGAGGCGAGCATCTAACCGCTTGCATCACGGAGCCGCTTTTGTACGGAAATATAAAAACAAATTAAAGGACAAAAATGAATTTCAATTTGTAGATTTTCTCAATAGTTAAGAACGAGTTTGCATAGGCCATAGGCTTATGCTTTTAACGCTGCTTTGCATCTATTTTTCCTTGAATTAACCAATCTTTGACTAGTTATAGCTTAATTCACTTCATTCCTTTAAAAATAGGCCTATACATTTCAATTCTTCTATTGGCGAAATTTTCTTCTTATAGGCTCTTCTTTGCGAGGATGGATCACAGATGCTCAATGGGGTTTAAATCAGGATATTTGAACTGGCGAGTGAAACAATTTAGGCACATTCCACATGACCAATCTTCTATTAAGCATTGCTTTGGATCCCGATCTTGCTGATGTGACTGTGCTTGCCATTCTCATTTTAGTTGCACTTTTTTTTTATTTGCTTCAGAATGCCTAGGTAAACCCGTTGGTCCATATTGCCGTCAATAAATTGATTGTTCCACAAAACGTATCCTGACGTGCAGCCCCAAATCATTTTGGAAACTCCTCCATTTTTAATGGTTGAGATGTTTTCATTTTTGTCGACTTAATTTGCTTTTGCCAAACTCTGATGTTTATCATCAGAACCATACAGTTTGATTCTCATCAGACCACATTGCCTGAATCCAAAACTTGTTTCTTGTTTTGATGCATTTGTTTGATTCGAAATTTGTTTAGCTGAGATTTTTCTGCCATTCACGTGATTTTAATCTTGAATTTAATTTTACGTGACGAAGTAACTTCTGCTTTTCATTTTTTCCTTCTGCTCGTCCTGGAGATTTTTGATAGTACTAAGACATCTGAATTTATCAACTGCGTAGTTAACAGTTGAATGTGGCTTATTAAGTTGCCTACATGTATCACGTAAAAAAATTAATTAAAAATTAACTTTACAATAACTTTTTTTCGAATCATGACCAAGTTCTTTGCTTTGCTTCATTTTGGCTCCCCTGAAGAAAATAATAAACAATACTAGGTACCGAGACAAGCCGCCCATATAGTCCCAGTGTACATGAACAGTATACAACAAAACAGACTGCATCATGTCTACTATTACAAGCTTCAAATGTACAAAAAACTTATTTGAAATCTGCGCAATTTTGAATACACGATATTTAAAATCAAAATATTATTTTTTTTTATTTTTAGATGTTTTAATTTCTCTCTTTACTCAAAGTGTGGCACATATTAATTTCTATTAAAATAATTGTGTATATATAAATAATGGAACATTGAAATTATACTATTTGGATTTAGCGTGTACAAATAAGATTGTTAATGACTATAGGTGAGCGGATGTAAACCACTGAACTAGAACTGAAAATCACAATGATGTACTACAAGAATAGTGAACGTTTGAATCTGTTAGTGATGGCTGACGACTTTGCAATTAACATGCAGTGGTTGTCGATTGGTTTTCATTAGCAAATTTTTCATTAAAGAACATTCTAGGCCCATATTGACATACACTAGAAGGAAACCCTTCGTTTTTCAAGGATTTGAAATTTTATTTCTGTTAGCATTGATTTTTTTACACGCATTATATTAGCTTGACCTGTATCCATCCATCCATCCATCCATCCATCCATCCATCTATCTATCTGTCTATGTAACGGAATCTTTCAACGCGATTTTCACCCACTTATAATAATCATTGGGTCTACTTGAACTTTGTATACTTGTAAAAGATCCGTGACAATACAATAATTTCATATTTTGTTTCTAAAATCATGGCCAGAATTATCAGAAAATAAAAAAAAAGTGTATTTGTATCTATGTAACGGAATTTTTAACACGATTTTCACCCACTTAGAAACATTGGATCGACTTGAAACTTTGTATACGTGTAAATGACCCGTGACAATACAATAATTTCATATTTATTTTCTAAAACCCTGGCCAGAATCATCAGAAAATAAAAAAAAGTGTCTTTGTATCTATGTTACGGAATTTTTTAACATGATTTTCACCCACTTAGAAACATTGGATCGACTTGAAACGTTGTATACTTGTAAAGGACCCGTGACAATACAATGTTTTCATATTTGTTTCTAAAATCCTGGCCAGAATCGTCAGATAATCAAAAAAGTGTCTTTGTATCTATGTAACGGAATCTTTGAACACGATTTTCACCCACTTGAAAACATTGGATCGACTTAAAACTTTGTATACTTGCAAAGGACCCGTGGCAATAAAATAATTGCATATTTTGTTTCTAAAATCCTGGCCAGGATCATCAGAAAATCAACAAATGAAAACTGGTATAATAGGTTGCGGACTTGTCGACTTTTTAGTCAATCGTTGTAAGAGCTCAGTTGGTAGAGCGGTGAACTCTAGTGGTATATAATTTCAGTAATCCAGTTGGTAGAGCGGTGAACTCTAGTGATATATAATTTCATTAATCCATAGGTCGCTGGTTCAAATCCGGCTGGGAGTTTTTTTTTAGCTCATACTACAATAGTATCGAATTTAAATATCTTTACATTTTTATCTTATTCTGTAAAATATTTAAACTAAAAAATAAATAATAGTTTTAAAAAACTAAAACAACACGCTTTATCAGAAAATCGAACTAAAAAAAATGAAAAATAATTTTAATTTCCAACACGCTTGGGATAAATAATTTTACCATCAAAAGCGTGGGGTGCTTTCTATGATTTTTACATTCCCTCCTTAGAGACTTCACTTTTACCAATATCTGTTTATTATCAAATATATTAATTGATAAAGAGCACCCCACGCTTTTGATGGTAACATTTTTTATCCCAAGCGTGTTGGAAATTAAAATTATTTTTCATTTTTTTAGTTTGATTTTCTGATAAAGCGTGTTGTTTTAGATTTTTAAAACTATTATTTATTTAATTTAATCAAGTTAGTCTTTAATCAAGGCATGAATTACAACCTCGTACTGAGAGGTTCCCAAATGTCAAAAAATATATTGATATTTCCGTGTTTATAGCTGGCTTTTATTCATAGCATTTTGTTAAGAAAACTTATTTGGAAAAACATAAGCATATTTATTCCTACTTATATTTCTTCTTCTTCCTTTAACTTCACTATTTAATTTAAAACAAATATATACTTTTTATAATCTTGATTCTGTTTAATTTATTGATTTATTCACCGATTCGAAATTAAACAAAATTCACATATTAAATGCATATGCAATAAAACCACTATAGACTAATGCATAGTGTATAAGTTCTGCGAATGAAAAGTCTAACATTGTTATAAAAATTGTAATTTTGAGAGTATTTTGAATATGGTTTATTGATCTGGGGACATAGTACTGTGTTTCGAATAAGTTATTTTATTACTACAGTCCCGCGACGTAGCCGAGTGGTCTAAGGCACCATACCTTCAAACACAGCTAAGGGAGATGCGCTGGTTCGAGTGCCTGTGGTAGGTACTAAACACACAAATACTAGTGGTTTGTGGTAGTTAGTTGTGGCTGGAAATTAAAATATACGGACACATACATTTATTTTTATATAAATATATATTTGAAGGGTCCAGGGGAAAAAACGATGAATGTCACAAAATCACAAAAATTGAGATTTCATATGCTTAATTTTTGTGCTGTTCCCCAGTAACGTTTAGAAGGCAAAACCTGTTTAAAAAGCTAAGGGTGACGTTTTATAAGGCTTTGAAAATAACGTGAACAGGGAAAAAACGATGAAGGTCTATGTTTTTCAAGGCAAAAACAATGAGAGTTCATTAAATCTCAATAGATGTATATAAAAATTCATTGGCACAATGTTGACTGAAAACTAATCATGGAGCAAAAATATAAATATTGCTTTATAAACCCATTGTTGCATACATATTTTCTTTCCACCATTGTCACAATTGTATTATTTCTAGTTTATTTGCAGCTTTGAAGGATTTAACATTATGTTAATCATTGGTGAAACAAGTGGGAAATAATTCAAGGCTGCCGGAGAAGAGGCCAAGCTTGAAGGATGAGTGACGTTAAGAAAAAAATACTGAGTATTTCTCATGAGACCAGACCAGATTGCCACTGTTCTCGTTTGAAATGTTTTGAAGTGATCACATCAAGAGATAGAAATAACTTAGTAATGAAATTTAATGTCATGGATAATTATGATGCCCAAAACTGTTACCTAGGAGGACTCATGAACTTTAACTTTGTTTCGCGATGAAGACCAATAAAGAACCAGGATGATGCAAATTTACACTCACATTCCTACAGCTATAAAGTGCGCGTTGTTAGACAGTGATTTGATTGAGGTACATGTTTATTATAAGGCCTTCATGACATTTCATGGTGTAACAGCAAGTCTTATTCAAACAATTCAGACCAAATTAGTTCTAACAGGTTCTATTGGTAAAGATGGATGTGATACATACGATGTTAGGCCAAATAAATTAAAGCAGGAAACTGAGATTGCCATTCATTCTCATATTCAATCTCTTAAAGACAGAACATCTCATTATATTCTTCATGACAGCCAACGTACTTATTTACCAGAATAATTGAATTTAAAGAAGCTTCATGTCATGTACTTGGAAATGAACCCGCAAATCCTATATCTTATGAAACTTACCGTCACATCTTCAACACAAAATACATCTACTTTGGATATCTGCGTACATGCAGTGTGTGTGATGAGTTCAAAGTTAAAAAGAGAGCTCTTGGACGCTGTCAAATTAGTCAATTCCTGAAGAGATATTTTAAAGTAAATTTAGAGTTAAAAGGGCTCAGCACAGAACAAGAATTCCACTTACGAAGAGAAGAATATTTCTTCACAAGAAAATGCCAAGCTCGCCTCTCAATTCAGAAGATCACTTCACACGAAGATGTTTTCACATTCAAAAGAACTTAACATTTCCCAATATTAGTACAAACGATGTTTATTATAAACGACAGTTATCATTTTTACTTATTTAATGGCCATGTTCTTTCGAGTAGTAAGTCTGTATTTCACACTTATGACGAGTCTGAAGGGAATAAAGGTGCAGATGACATGTCGAGGTTAAATAATTTCATTTTTCATGTTCTTGGGGATGAAGTTGAACATTTGACATTCTTTTGTGATTCATGTTGTGGACAGAACGAGAACTATACATCTATAAGATTTTTCTACTATCTTGTCCATGTTCGAAAGAGTTTGAAAACAATCACTGCAGTATATCCGATCAAAGACCATTCCTACATGGAATGCGATCGGAACGTAGCTCTTATTAATCAAAGAAATAAAGCTTACGTTCCTACACATTGGAGAGACTATATCAGAGATGCAAGACAGAAACCAAACCCTTTTATTGTGGAAGAATGTGACCAAAGTTTGTTCAGCAGGTGGGGAAAACATTTCGATATCTACTTTAAACCAAAATACACATTTCCTACAAGACCGATATGTGAGCTTAAGATTTTTCACACTCAGCTCCAACTAGCTTTATATCGAAGTACGTACAATGGCGCATAGGCTTTAAGTGTTATAACACTTCAAAAGCACAAGAAAAATTTTCATCCAGATTTACAGGAAGGAGAATTTCTGCATCCACCAAGAAGCTATGATGAACCACTACCCACTTTTCATGGAACATTTTGTAAAAGCCGCCTTGGCATGTGCCTGTAGTAAAAAAAAAAAAAGTTGCCGGTGAATTAATAAAGGGTACTAATCCTTCTAATATACCGACTGGATCCGCGAATAAAGACTTTTAGCCGCGAATAACGGAATCGTGAATGAGCTTTTACTATATATTATTATCATCTTCGGAGGAAAATCAGTTGATTCTCAGTTTTTGCGGATATGGAAGATTGTTGTGGGCAAGTGCCTGAATATGAAACTGAAGCTAAAAAAAAACCTTATACAATATTGAGAGATATACAGTAAAAACTCGATACAACACGGAAATGGGGGAACATGCTTCTCCCGTCTTATAGGCTAATTTAACCGTTGTATAACGGAATATGACTTCGGAGTATCAAAGCACAGGTTGGATGAAGTGTAAATATAAAAAAACATATGTATAATTAGTTGTTTAAAGTAGACTTACAAATAACAGTACATAATTTACACAATCACACTTAAAAACCCAGAAAAGTAATTTCCCCACCTATTTATACGTAGATTTAATTATAAACTATCTTATAAAAATGCGTAGGTTTTGTTTGGATGCCTAAAGCACAGAGTTTCTTCTCTGCAATAATTGTACTGCCGACTGTTGTACAATAACTAACTCACTGGCACTATCGAACCCGTAGGTTCATGGCCGCGCGGCATAAACTCTCCATCATCCCAATCCTGTGCTAATGTTTTCCAATCATCCCATTTATTATCTAACAAACTAACTCACTGGCTCTATCGAACCCGTAGGTTCATTGCCGCGGGGACAAAAGCTCTCCATATATTCCTATTCTGAGTATTCAATCATACTTTGTTGTATAATCTACTTCCCTGAAATCAAGATTAATATTATTCTCTCACCTTATTCTTGGCCTGCCTGCTGGGCGCTTTTCCTCTGGTTTTTTTACAAATAGTTTCCATGGACAACTACTACTTTAATAATAATAATAATAATAATAATAATAATACTAATAATAATAAAAGTAAAGTGATCCCACAACAGGCCTCAGGAGGCCCTTGGGGTAGTAGGAGGTTAAGGCTCCAACTTTTTCTAGACAATCGGCACTTTATGTCAGCCGGGTTGTCAGCCCTGCGTGACGGCCGCCTTTACCCCAGAACAAGCGTCTGGTACTCATTTCAGTTAGAGGCTGAGTCGACCCCAGGGCCATAGTGCCGCCAGAGGGTTTGGGTCAGTTTAAAAATCCTGACCCCAACGGGACTTGAACCCTCGACCCTCCGGCTTGTAGCTCAGTGCCTTAACCACTACGCTACGGCGTGCCCCTAATACTAATAATAATAATAATAAATATCCTCAACTCGTGTCCAACTCAAGGTCGGGTCGAGGAATGGGATGAGATGAAGCACTTACATTTAATGAGGTCTATGAACGACAAGGGTGCCGGCCGACCAATCCTGACGCACCGTCACAGGGGCGAATGAATGAAATGAAACGAAATGGATGAGGTGAGTATGGAGACATGGTGGATAAAATTTGTGGCAGGGGAAAACGGGAGAAACCCCGAGAAAAACCTGCTCAAGCTCCGTTTCTTCCACCACGTAACCCACATGGAGTGATCGAGACTCGATCTCGGGACTCCAGCGGTGAGAGACGAGCGTCTAACCGCTTACGCCACGGAGGCGCCAATAATAATAATATTAATAATAATAATAATAATAATAATAATAATAATAATAATAATGATGATGATGATGATGATGATGATGATGATGATGATGATGATGACGGTGATGATGACGATGATGATGATTAGAGCGAGGGATTATATGAAGAAAATTATACGAAAATATGAAGTCATAATAACAAAATATGAGAAATATGAAAATTATGACACAAAAATATTATGAAGCTACTATTTTTTTTAACGTTTTACATATATTTATATACACAGATCCTGTATAATTTATGGGTATAAATGAGACAAGAAAATCTTTTTGTAGCACAAGAAATCAAGAATTTCACTGTATTTCAATTATAATTAATTTTTCATTAACTCTGACCCAATATAAAATATGTTTGTGATTTGAAGCAATTTTAATGGCTCACGTTGTAGTGTAGTTGTTTGAGGAAACACGATAACAAGCCAGAAGGTCTTGGGTTTGAGTCTCAATGGGGTCACGGTTTTTAGCTGGACCAAACTTTCTGGCGGCATCATAGCCTTAGGGTCTACTCGGCTCTTAATTAAATGAGTCCCAGACGCATGTTCTGGGACAAAGGAGCCTGTCACGCAGGGCTGAGAACCCAGTGGACATCCCTTGGCGATTTGTCTAGAAATGTGGAAGTCTCAACATCCATCTACCACAAGGTCCTCCCAAACCTGTAGTTTGACACTTTACTTTAATAAATTAATACTGGGAGATTATATATATATATATATATATATATATATATATATATATATATATATAAACTGTGGAGTAAGACCTGATTTCTCAGTACAGCTTCAACTTTAGCAACAGCAGTCTTCCATACATTTAAATATTGTAATCCATTCACAAAATAAGGACTGTCCTTAGATAGCAAAAATGCAGTGGTTGCTATCTGATAGAGTAGATGGTTATTATTCTAACATTGTTGTTCTATTTATTCACGTTCTTGTCACAGATTAGGAAATCCCTGTTCTTGTTCTGTAGTTTCTGACAAAAGCCATCACATGGTCATTCCATGTCTCCTTATTCAATTATTTTCTTTTATCGAAACTATTTATCTTGTTCCAGATGGGATACTAAGACATTTTTGCCTGTCTACCATATTACATTGTCAAATAATTTTAAAACTGCAGTCACTTCAAAAATGTTTTTAACCAGTTATTAGAAATTTTATTTAATAAAATTGAAAGTTGAAAAATATGAAGGAACATTAAATTTTTTCTAAAATATGAAAATTTCGGCAAAATGTTATGAAATATGAAAAATATGTAGGTCTTATTCGATTCTACATATCATAAAATGTAAAGATACTTTGTCTCAGTGCTCTCTGACTAATAGTTTAAAACATGAAATTTCATAAAAATCCTCGCTCTAATGATGATAATGATGCTAATGATAATGATAACAATAATGATGATAATGATAACAATAATAATAGTAATAATAATAATAATAATAATAATAAAATTTTATTTCCAGGTTTACAATGCATATAATTATACATTTTCCTGTACCTAAATTTATACAGCAATATTTTCCCTCCAGTATTTCTATCTTCCCAGTCATATTGCCACAGCTCCTTCCTCATCATTATCTGTTGTTTCTCCTGTATCCAGGAGTGACTAGATCTACCTTATTTCTTCTGCCGATGGTTTCTATGCCAGAACCTGTTTCGGAATCTTTGAATCCCCCATTCTTTTCATGTGTCCATACCACGGTTACTTTTTTGTATTATGATAAAATATACGATGGTACTAGTAGACTGTAATCGTTCTCCCTGGTATATTTTTTTAAAGCTGCATAGGTTGTACAGTGGATAAAAGAGAAAGTTATTTCTTAGTTTGAAGTAAGAACCTGTTGGGCATCAGCCGAAGATTTTCAAGTATAAAATGCTATGATGTCATCGATGGAATCCGTATGTAGCTCATGATAATGACGTAATACATTTCAAGCCTCTGACGCCATATTCCTTCTATTTCAAGGATCTCGCATTAAAACTGATTATTTTTTACGTTATTATAGGCCTGTTAAAACAATTTAATTTATAGTCAGAATACATTATATTGCGACATTTAAATGGCCTTATTTCCACTATCAGTTTACGGTTCTGTAATTTGGGCAAGTGATAATTCGTGATAAGTCTCGCTTATAATGCCTATTAGCATTTTGATTTGTTTTATATACTATTTTTTTTACTGTCAAAAAACGAACTATAGTATATACGTTATTCAAAATACTAGTAGGCCTATATTATTTTCTAATATGAAATAAATTTAATGCTGTATTGTTTTAAATGTAGAAATACTCTTTTTCGTCCCGAGCTGTCTCAGGGATCATGCCTTAGCACAACAGCTACCAGAACATGTGCTAGTTCGAGTCCCCCATGGGAGAAATTTATTTTATGAGACCGGTGCCCACGAAGGATCACGAGGAATTTGAGTAGATAAAGTAAGTACCATCGGCCTTGGTGGTTTAAAGGTTTGATTCCTTGCCTCTGGTCCCGAGGGTTGCGGCTTCAAAAATATTTATTAATATATATATTTTTGCAGATCTTTACCGATCCTATCTAGTATACATCGAAAATGATCATGGCTAAATATTATAAATAAATAAATAAATTATATATATACCTTAGCGCACTAACTTCAGCAACTTTTTTTTCCATCGACATCAAACTTGGCATGTAGCAATTAATTAAAAATGTAAGGTTAAGTCCGTTAACCAACAAAATCGGATCATTAGATGTAGGAGTTTCCTGGAATGAAAATATAAAAATCGCCCTAGCGGTCATAATTTTTTATATTCTACAATGTAATTCAGTATTATATGCTATTAAAATAAACTGAGGAAGGTTTTCTCCAAAAAATCAGCGAAATCCAACAATTAGAAATGAGGGTTTACCCGAAACCCGAAATTAAAAATTGACTTTAGCAACCGCGATGTTTATTTCGTGCATTATATACCATACAATGCAATTAGCCGTTAAATTGCTAATGTTTCCAATAAGAGAGTGGTTTAATTTATTTCATAAGAAATAAAGTAATGGAAAAATGA
This sequence comes from Diploptera punctata, assembly GCA_030220185.1. NCBI lineage: Eukaryota > Metazoa > Arthropoda > Insecta > Blattodea > Blaberidae > Diploptera > Diploptera punctata. The sequence continues at coordinate 98,473 of JASPKZ010007370.1, read as the reverse complement.
ATAGATAGATATTTAAGTTGTCAAATTATACAACAATATGCAAATAGGTAACAAGAACTCACAGTTATGCATTATTTGTTTTCTCTGCAATCCGACACTTTTAATAAGTTAGTATCAGAAATCGAGTTTCGCCAATTTAACAAAAGAAATATACATTCCCTAAATCAGCAAAATGGGACCATATATTTGACTTGCTAAGGAATTCGCTTAATTTAAGCTACGCAGTTCCTGTGTGGCGGATTTTTGTGATCTGTCAAATTTAAATCTAGTTATTCGTATATAGTTTCTGAGTAACAGGATCCTTAACATACGCAAGACCTGTGCGTCCAGTCAAGAATTTGATATACGTAGTATGTAAAAAATGAGTAATTATTTTTAATATAAGTAGGCGTACTGCGTATTATACGGGATATGTAAAAATATGCTACATGGACACGAAATGTAATGGTGTCAGTAGCCTCTTCAACATTTTAAATTGTCAGACTGATTCAATTCGAGGAAGATATATACATATTTTTTTTTAAATCTGGGACTGCATTGAAGAAAATAAGACAAAACAAGACAAAAGAAATACCAGACGATTTTTACGCAACAGATGCAATGACCAATCGAGACTGGACAAACAAGGTACGCAGTGCAATAAGAAGACTGGCATTGCATGGTATCACCAAACTCTGCAAAACTTCAAACTATCACGATCCGTCAAGTGACTGCGTGTGCAAACTCTGTGATAAACCGTGTGAAAGATATCATTTCAGTGTCTGCTTAAAGAGAACACAATCGTTGCTGGTATACAGCAGAGACATAAACTAATGCACTTTTGTACGCGCTTTTCCTATTATTATTAATCTGGGACTGATCTAGTATCGTTTATTTAATGACTTTGGACCGAAGTAATAACTTACTACTTCTTGACGCCGGACCAAACTAGTATACATTTTTGACTACGGAACCGAAATAGTAAATACCGCTTTCTACATATGATTTCTATGTTCGATTTAATAATCAATGAGGATTAACAAAAATACAGGAATCCGTAATAACTGAATTGAATATGGAATGATATTCAGTATCCGGATAATTCTGGAAAATTCTCTTCACCTAAAATTGCTTTAAAAATGTTCAAATGACGACAATGTTCTTAATTTAAAAGTCAAAGAGTCACATGTTATGTTATCTACTTTTAAACGCAGTACTGGTAACTGAAAACATATTTTCAGTATTTATATCCATCGTTAATTTTAAAATAACGAATTAAAGTTAATTTAAGTTGTGAATGTTGGTGCCTAGTAAAAAACTAAAAATATACGAGTACACAACGTTAAAATGTGTTTAGCACGTTGAACGTTAAAAATATTTGACAAAGAAAAATCTTGTTTAAAATTTTCTGTTTGTATTTTCTCTTAGTATTTCATTAAGATAATTGCCACTTCACTGCCGTGTACAAATATATTTACACGGTTGTTGAGAGTACTAGAAAAGTAAATAATTATCGTTGGTTTGATGTAGAGTTTTGCACAGCTTGTCACCAGAGTAGCCCACTTATAAAGGGCCAGGGCCATTGGCAATTATATTACGTTTACACACATTTGGATATTGTAGACGGACTTAGTAAATATATTTTTGACGAAAATAAATGTCCGGAAATTCACGGTTTTGGATGTGTAATGATGAAAAGAATCAGATTTTTAAATAATATGACTATATTTGTTTATTTACAGATTTACAATGTTCATTATAGCATTCCTTTTGGGAATCTGCCTTCTGTCATTCTTTTCACCATTTTAATTGTTTGTTATTTAATAATAATTTAATAATAATAATAACAGTAATATTAATAATAGTAATAATAACAGTAATATTAATAATAATAGTAATAATAATGATTAATAATAATGATGATGATGAAATAGTAATAGTAACCATCTCGGGATTAAATATCTTGGATCGGCCTTTCAAGAGAAAAATGAGAAGGCAACAGGCCATTAGGTCGTAGTTGCATAAGCCACAGAGTGAATTAATTAGCTATCAGAAACTCAAAACGTAACATACGGATTATAGGCCAATGTAATTAGACTATTTTAAAAATGCCTGGCCACTTTTTCAACGCGAACATTTGGCAGAAAAATCGTAGAATTCAATGTTTAGAAAAAAATCTTTTCGGGGGAAATTAGGTCTAAAAATCACAAATGTGCCAAAACATGGTTTTCATTTTTCAGCTATGAAGTGAAACAAATTGGAGAAAAAAAAAAGCATTCAAAATTATAAAAAAATAGCCCTGAACAGATAAATCAGTTCACAACTTTTTGCCAAAAAAAAAGAAGAAAAAACGAAGAAGTGTATTTTTTCATAATTGCTTTACTAGGCCTTCTAATCGTTGTATATATTTTTTCAGGGCTTAAATTATAGCATTTTATGACGCCTATTTATCATGAAAATATTATGCAGAAATATCTGTAACTTTGTGCACAATTCGCTAAAATGTAAAAACAGGTGTCTCAGTAATGTGCCATCCAAGGCCAATAATATAGCCCCACAGCAAATGTTCAAAGTGTTGTTTGTTCTTGAAGGATTGCTCTGCAACTCCCACACAATAAAACGTACGTGAAGAACAATCAAACGCCTAAAAAACAATCCTAAAAAAATCTAGGCTATTTCAATGTGACGCATTGCCGGAGCGGAGATCGCGTTTCAGCGCTCGAGCAGCTGAAGCATCTGGCGAGTTCCCCACCATGTCGCCTTCACCCCTTCGTCGGTGCGACAAACTGAAATAGCCAGATTTTTGGAGGAGTTTTTTTAGGTCTTTAATTGTACTTTACGGACTTTTGATTAGGTTGGAGTTGTAGAGCACTCATTCAAGAACAAAAATTACTTTGAACATAAGGGCCGCATGCAAATACATTAGTCTCTACTCAAATTACTTCCAATCACTGGTGAGCTGACTCACCGTGAGCAATTGCTGAGATCGAATTAACGGCCGACTTACTGGTCATGCATGAAAGTTGACGTTTTCGTAATATTGGCAACGAATTACCCAGAATTCTCAGCGATAAAACCACTTCCGTTATTTTCGTCTGCTATAGAGGAACGCATTTACGCTTGCGTCCCGCAAATAATACCGTATACAACGACGTCTGCGTCGCGCAATATTACGCCGATTCTCCTGTTCTTCCAGTCGAATTCTTTGGTAGACTCTATCAAATTCCTCTTCTCCGCGTATACCGAAAACATGATCGAAGTCTTCAAGGTCCGACATCTTGGATAAAGCTGCAAAGGTTTCAAACTACATCGGTTACCATCGGTTCCCATCGGGATTTTCACGATAAGTTTCTATCTTGAGCTATGATCTTAAGGTACCTCGTCAGGTAGCTTACAATTATTATCGCATGAATAGATTTCTGAGTAAGCAAAATGTATTTGGATAAAACTTTCTCAGCAGAGAACGCCTTTTACTGTCTAATGCGTTCAAACATTCGACCCTCCTGTCGGACCATTAGCCATATGGTTGGCATATTACCGAGTACCTGTTTTTACATTTTAGCGAATTGTTTTCTCTCACATTTTCATGATAGATAGGCATCACAAAAGGCATTACTTTAAGCGGCGAAAAAGTGTCTATAAAAATTACGGGCTAGTGACACAATGATGAAAAATTACATTATTTCGTTGTTTTTATTTATTTTTTTGGCAAAACGTTGTGAACCGATTTTATATGTACAGGGCTAGTTTAAAAAAAATCTTTTTGAGTGATTTAAGGTACTATTTTTTTTGTTTTTCCAAATTAATTTTTCTTCATAGCTGAAAAGCAAAAAAAAAAAAAGTTTTGGAACATTTATAGATTTTTTACCCATTTTCCCCCGCACCTATTTTACCAAAACATACGTATTGAATTTCTACTATTTTTCTGCTAATTATTGCGTTGAAAAAGTGCCCAGGATTTTTTTAATGTTGTTAATGCTAATTACTTTGACATATTACTTACTTACTTACTCACTGGCACTATCGAACCCGTAGGTTCATGGCCGCGCGGACATAAGCTCTCCTATCCTGAGCTAATCCTTTCCAATCGTTCCCTGTATAATCTACTTCCCTCAAATCATAGTTAATGTTATTCTCCCACCTCATTCTTGGTCTACCAACTGGGTGTTTTCCCTCTGGCTTTCCTACAAGAAGCTTCCATGCAAGTCTTTCATTCCCCATACGTGCAACATGTCCTGCCCATCGCAGTCTACGAGACTTGACTGTTCTTATTATATCTGGCTTCCTATAAAGACCATGTGTCCCGCGCCGTAGCCGAGCGGTTAAGGTAGGAAGCCTTGGCCCAGAGCTACGGGACTTGCGCTGGTTCGAGTCTCCATGGGGGAAGAAATTTTCTCATGGTATTTCGGCCAGTATGGGACCGGTGCCCACCCAGCATCGTGAGGCAATTGGGTAGCTACAATAAGTAGCGGCTCCAGGTTGAGGAACCAGCTATAACGGCTGGGAGACTCGACATGCTAACCACATGTCACCCCTACACTGGCTGTTGATCATCTACCTCTGTGATTGACACATGTGGATGTGAAGGGCCAGCAGCCGGCTGGTTAAAAGGGCAACCGCTGAAAAGTGGAAAGACCCTCAATCGGATAAAGACCATGTAGTTCATTGTTGTAGTCTTCTCCATTCACCTGTCTGTTCATCTCTCTTTGGTCCAAAAATGTTTCTAAGCACTTTATTCTCAAATACTTGTAATCTCCTTTCCTCCCTTAAAGTAAGAGTCCATGTTTCGCACCCATATAATATAACTGGTAGAATAATAGTTTTATATATTTTCAGTTTAACGTTTTTTGAAAGGAGTTGGGACATCAAGAGTCTCTGCAATGCATAATAGCATGTATTTCCAGAATTGAACCTATGTTTAATTTCCACGTGCATCTCATTCCTATTTGTGATTATTGTTCCTAGGTATTTGAATTCAGCCACTTCCTCAAAATTTCCCTCATTTGTCATTAGCTGTCCATTTCCATTATATAATGTATTTCTACGTGTGACCATATATTTAGTTTTATTGATATTTACTTCCAGTCCTAAGTTCTTAGTGTTACTCAATAGTGTGTGCGTATTGTCCTTTAGTATCTCTTCGCTATCGGCCAACAATACTACTTTGGCATATTAGCATAAACATTTTTAACGAGTCTTCGTGCACACGAAGAGCAACATAAATGTAATATAGATTTATCTCGATTAATATTTAGCCTCAGAGCCTCACTTGCCATCGGATAAATAAAGTTATCTATTTTATTAAAACTTCAGATCATTCAATATAAGCCCTGTCGCTAAAAACAATAAACTTATCCTTTACAAAATGAGCTTCAATTCTATCTCAGATTACATGATACAGGAGAGATAAAGTAAAACAATAACAACTTGCGTTACAGTATCGCTGTTCGTTACCTATTCAAACTTAATCTACAATAAACAACTTACGTACATGTTTGCATAACATACATACAGCAGAACTCGCATTCAGATAAAACAAGCCTCTCGCCAGGTCACACTGAGCAGCATTTACCTTTTTTTTTCTTTTTAGTTGAGTAGTGCCATTTTCCCTAGTTGAGAAGTGGTAGCTTACCTACTAACTCACAATCACTATCAAACCCGCACGTTCAGCCGCGCAGACATAAGCTCTCCATAACATCTCTATTCTGAGCTAATGCTTTCCATTCACCTCCTGTATAATCTATTTCCCTCAAATCGTGGTTAATGTTATTCTCCCACCTCTAGTTTTCCTACAAGGAGTTCCCATGCCCCTTTTTCATTTTGCATTCGTACCACATGTCCTGCCCATCGCAGTCTGCGAGACTAAACTGTTCTTATTACATCTGATTTCACATAAAGATAATGTAACTCACTGTTATGTAGCCTTCTCCATTCGCCTGTCTGTTCATTTCTCTTTGGTCCAAAAATTTTCCCAGAACTTTGTTTTTAAATACTCGTAATCATTTTTCTTCCCTTAAAGTAGGAGTCCATGTTTCGCATCCCCATACAATATAACTGGGAGAGTAACAGTACGACGAGAGTCCCTGTAATTCATAATAATATAAGATTTTTAATTTTACATGTAGGTCTGTACTTTTTAACCACTCACGTACGATACTACACGAACATTTTAGAAATACGCACCTTTCACTTCTCATACATTCTTAAAAACAAGGCGAATATGATATGGATGATAATGATTCAATGGTGTTCGAGGACTATTTTGGTGTTAAAGTTTCCTGATATTTGTCTTATAATTGAGGAAAGCACCCGAAAATATCATGTTGAGGACACTTATCTGAACCGAAGATCGAACAGACCATCTGGGTCCGAGGGAGTAGTTTCATGGTAGGCCTCTACAAATGGTGAATTGCTCATCCTAATATAAAATATTATTTACTTACTTACTCACTGGCACTATCGAACCCGTAGGTTCATGGTCGCGTGGACATAAGCTCTCCATACATCCCTATCCTGAGCTAATGCTTTCCAATCATTCCCTGTATAATATACTTCCCTCAAATCATAGTTAATGTTATTCTCCCATCTCATTCTTGGTCTACCAACTGGGCGTTTTCCCTCTGGCTGTCCTACAAGAAGCTTCCACGCAAGTCTTTCATTCCCCATACGTGCAACATGTCCTGCCCATCGCAGTCTACGAGACTTAACTGTTCTTATTATATCTGGCTTCCTATAAAGACCATGTAGTTCATTGTAATGTAGACTTCTCCATTCACCTGTCTGTTCATCTCTCTTTGGTCCAAAAATTTTCCTAAGTACTTTATTCTCAAGTACTTGTAATCTCCTTTCTTCCCTTAAAGTAAGAGTCCATGTTTCGCACCCATATAATATAACTGGTAGAATAATAGTTTTATATATTTTCAGTTTAACGTTTTTTGAAAGGAGTTGGGATATCAAGAGTCTCTGCAATGCTTAATAGCATGCATTTCCAGAATTGAGCCTATGTTTAATTTTTTTGTTATATTACTGATAAAAATATGTCGAACCAACAATTAAGCAGTGGACCTTCAGAAATCGGTGTTATCTCTGTGCCTATAAATATGAAGATATATCGAAATTAAATTTATATATATATATATATATATATATATATATATATATATATAAGGTAAGGGTGGGGCAAACGGACAGTCTAAGCGATTTTTTTTAAATAAATGGACATTTCAAATTTCAACTTTATTTTTATTTTGATAATTTATTTTAAGTCTTATTTGAAACAATGCTGAAAATAACACTTATATTTAAAAATTATTCTAATGAGCAAAAATGACATTAATTTATGAGTATCAAATGTCCATTAGCCTCCATATTGCGGGGCAAATGGACACTTGCTTGGGGCAAACGGACACCACTTTTTACTCACTTTCCTCGCTGTAGCAGCCTTGACAGACAAAATACGGATCACTTCTATGTTCTACACACTCTACGTGAAACCAATTGCAACAATTTAAACATTTTACCCAGTTTTCACCCTGTTTATTCAATTTATTACACATTTTACACAAATTTAATACGTGCTACAGATTTTGTCTTATTGCTCTTGGCCGCTGCATTTGCTTTTTTAGTCTTTAATTCATTGATGAATGAACGATCTGTTAAAATCTGCGAGTTCCCTGTTTTTCTTTTTGCCAGACCATTACCTGAAGTCGATGGCATTAGACTTAGTTCTTCAAGACTTCGCCCGTTTGCAATTTGTTGCGTCTCCTGTGTTCCATTGTTCTTCCTTAGTACGCCCACTTCATTATTTGTGGTTGGTGATAATGGGCCTACTTTTTCCAATTCTGGAACATCTGCGTCCGAAAATGTAGATGGTGTAGCATCGAAAACAGTAGCAGGAGCAAATGCAGAGTCATTCAAGCGATCCGGATTGAATGGTTGAATACCACAAGCGTTGAAGCCATGTACAGCATTCCCGACTGTGGCTCCGATTCCATGCTTCAGCAAAATACCTCCAAAAGCCACCTTGTTGATGCCTTTCCCCGGATTTCTCCTTACATGTCTCCTGCAGGCATCATTATAAAATGTTTTGAGAGGAGCAAAGAGGGCAACATCAAGAGGTTGTAACTTGTGTGTGCTGTGTGGAGGTAAACACAAGAGGTGCACATTGTTAGCTAATGCCTTTTCTAGCGTTGGAGGATCTGAGCAGTGGGAGCCATGTCCATCCAAAATTAGGATCACAGAACCAGCGGGCTTCAAACTGATGAAGTGATCCAAGAATTGGGAAAACTGCTCCCATTTCATGTACCCGCTCTCTGAAAGGACAGTTTTTGTTCCAGATGGCATTCCTAATTCCTGATTATCATTGTACCTCTGTCCTTTCATGACGAAGAAAGGTGGAAAATATTGTCCTGTAGCCGAAACGCATGCCATTACACTCACTGTTTCTCCCTTTTCACAGTTAGTTTGACTAACTACATCTCTTTTTCCACACATCGATATAACTTTTCTTGGTTTATAAACCAGTTGAAGCCCCTTCTCATCGCAGTTGTAAATGTGCGATGGTTTGTCCCATAAACTGAGTTCGTCCATCAGTTTTGAGAGATTGCTGTAAAAAACAGCAATTTTCTCTTTGGTCATTCCTCTTACTCGAGCGTGTGACAAACCTTCTGCAACGCGTAAACTGAGATTCTTGTGCCGACTAAGAAACCCTCGAATCCAGTCGTTTCCCGCCGTTTGCAGATCGTTATTAAAATTGTGCTTTATCCCATTGGAAAATGCATGTCTATAAGCTAGACTGTGTAGTTCCTTATAGGTTAACCCGTATCCAATAGAGTCCAGTTTAAGGTTTCTACAAATTGTAGTTCTATTTCTTTCGTAAATGTGGTGTGCTGCCCGAATTTTGGGATATCTTCATTACTTAAAACCCTTCTCCTTAGGGTATTACGAGGGACAGAGAACGTTTTAGATGCCGTAGACAGTGCCATACCATCTACTTTAAAAGCTTTTATAGCTTGTTGCATATTTTCTTCACAACAAGAGCATCTATCAGTTGTTCTTTTGCGATCTCGTACCATTCTGTAATTATAAACATCATCCACAATAAGCAATAATGTTTAAAATTGTATTTCATTAATTAGACATATGTTAAACAACAGCATAAGTGCTTCAGAAAATAAATAAACGTGTCCGTCTGCCCCACTGACTGATGTCCGTCTGCCCTCACGTACACGGATTCATTTAGTGTACGAAAAATCCAACAGATGTCAGAAGCATGCTATGGAGTCCAACCACCCGGTAGTGGAAACTGAACTACCGCCAACTCATGCCACAATTCTCGGAACTCGATATTTATCTAAAGAATCCCTAGTTACTAAACATGTTTTTTCTATAAAACCTACTTCCAAACACAATATATTTCTTACCTGTTAAGGTTTCTAAGCCAGATGATGAAGTATAATGTCGATTTTCAGCAAAATCTTTATGCACACGTTAACATACATTTCACTGCAACAACCTGACTAACAGGAAATGGTATTACCAACTTCAACGATATTAAAGCGCTAATTTTCTTAGCGAGTGTCCGTCTGCCCCAATGTCCGTTTGCCCCACCCTTACCATATATATATATATATATATATATATATATATATAATTAAATGCAATATTCACTTTAAGATCCAAGCCTACATTATATCTACTGTTTTACTGCTTAGAGAATCTAAAATTCATTTTGAAGATTCAATAACAGCCATAAATAACTGACGTAATTACAGTTCCAAAATACTGCCCATAAAAATAAGTTATTCAAACACAGCTATAAACTAATCACATATAGCTGTTTCACTCTATGTATATCTTTGTGACTGAATTTCATTGTAAAAAATGCTCTGAAAGAAATCAGTATTTTCATAGAAAGGAGTATGTAACGAAACAAGCAAAAATGTCCGTTACACAAGATAGGCCTATTAACAAATTCCTCAGCAAGTCGAATTTATGGCCCGATTTTGCTGGTTTACCAAATAAATATTTATTTTCTTAAGTAAATCGTATTATTAGTTATGTTGCGAGAAAATAAATATGGCGTCTGCTAGACCGATTTTTAAATTACTACCTTCAGTTAAACCCCCCACGTATAATGTGCAGATTTTGCTGATCTTTTGGGAATAATTTTCTAGTTTTATTTCAATAGTATATACAGTGTTTCGTTGCGAAAATCTAAAATTGCTGCTGTTAGAACGATTTTCAAATTTTTACACGTGATCCCTCACTCATAATTAGAGTCCGAATTTTTATGTAATAAAACATAAGATTGCAATACAGATAGTATATATTATTCAACTGCTTGTGTGAAACCAATATAAAAGACAGTCAGGAATCTTACTTCTCATTATACTATTCAACTGTTTGTGTGTGGATCCAAAACAAAAGAGAGTCATAAGTCTAACTTCTCATTATACTATGTTGCAATCTTACATTTTAGTACATAAAAATCCGGACTCTGCTTATAAAAGTGTTGGTTAACGAACTTGGCCGTACTTCTTTTAAATTTTATATATACCAAGTTGTGTTTCGTAAAAAAATAATGCGGCTGCTAGGGCGTTAAGATGCACACACACGCATATAGCCATTTTCAGTGTTTACTAAGTAGAATCGATGAATATTTGTAAATAAATATAAAAAAATCCTATGATGAGAACAACCTCAATAGCAACATTGTTTTGGTATTCGCTAAAAGTTCCTACAAACTTTGTCCCTAAACTCTTGAGTTATAGTAGCTGTATTGTTTTCCACCACTATTAATTTATTATAGTTCTGTGTTTGATCTACCATTCGCAACATGTGATTGATATTTTCATGACCATCCATCCATCCATCCATCCATAGTAATTCTGTCCGAGGGCAGGTCTTTCACTGCAATCATAGCATTTTCATGCTATGCTTGCAGCTTTATAGGGAATTGTAGGTGTGGTAGCTTCCCGTTGCTTTCCACATCGGTTAAGGATGAGGATGATGATGGCCATGTGATTTCGGGACCGTTTGGGCCTTAAAGTTTTCCTGACATTTGTCTTACAGGTGAGGAAAAACTTCATGACAATAGTTTTCTCAATATTAAACTGTAAAACTATCAATATAGTGGCTCCTGCGATGGATATTAATTGTAGGAACTCGAAATCTACCGTTCTGGGCAGAGTCCGAACCCGGTGTCATCGACGAATGCGTCACCATTGAGCTATCTAAGCTAATAAATATATATTTTAAATGTGTGCAAAATTTATTTGTGAAAATCAAAATTAGCAAGTTAAATATTGTGCTCTAGTTGAACTGATGCAGGAAACCTGTTCAGTTTGTAGGTCAACTGTTATTGACTTGGCATTCGTGACCTGGGTTTCTATAGGGATGATCAGCCTTTCCCGTTATTACAAATACGTGCTGTATAGAGGCTGAGAGGTGTAAGGCATGCTGTGCCAAAGAGCTGGTTTGAGTCTACTTAGGGAAATGAATTTGTTTATGGAACTGCGACCAATGTATGGAACCGGTGCCCGTCCAGTATTGTGAGGTAAGATTTAAGGAAGCCCGTGGGTGATAAGAGGTTAAGAATCCACATTTCTAGGCAACGCACAGTAGTTCAGAATCCAATTCTAGGAGGACAAAATTAATTACCACCTTCGCAATGAACCTACATCGCCGAAACTTTTCACAGATAGGCCTCTTCAAAATTACCTGTGATTTATTCTCTCCAAATTATATAAAAATATACCATTAAATCAATGGTTTTCGCATGGCACACCCAAGTATAATACAGTGCGATCAGTATAGTATTGGACAGCAGACCAGCCAACGCGGGGTTTGTGCTGTGCGATGACGAAGGCTTACGCATGCAGGCGTGTCTGTTGTCCAATGCTATACTGATCACACTGTATTATACAACTAAATATATAACTGCCCCTCGCCGTAGCCGAGTGGTTAAGGTAAGATGCCTTGTCGCAGAGCTACGGGACTAGCGCTGGTTCGAGTCTCCATGGGGAAGACATTTTCTCATGGAATTTCGGCCAGTGTGGGATCGGTGCTCACCCAGCATCGTGAGGCATTTGGGTAGCTACAATAACTAACGGCTCCAGGTTGAGAAAACCAGCTATAACGGCTGGGGACCCGACATACTGACCACATGTCACCCCTACACTGGCTGGATGATCATCTACCTCTGTGATTAACACATGTGGATGTAAGGCGAGCAGGCGCCTTGTAATCAAAGGGCCTTCTAGGCCTGTCGCGTCATGGAAAAAGAAAAAATGTAACTCCAATTAAAATATAAAATTATAATCTTTATTTTGCTTTTTGCAGAAAAACTTAATAAAATAGCAAACTCAACGAATATCTTAAACCGCTGTCTTCTTATCTAATTCAAAGATAGATAAATCCATCAACTAACCCTTCACGTCTTTCGGCAAATTTCGGAACTTTTTAAGTGACAGCCTTCTTCTATTGCTGATTTTACGGGATCTGAAGTGATGAGTAGCATATCGGGCAGATGTTTTCTGTCTAGTATATTTTTACTTGTAGGCACTACAGTCTGAAGAACCATCACTTCCTCATTTAAAAGCTTCTAATAAGTGAGACGAAGTATTTAAACCAACTTTCATTTGCTTTATTTCGTCACGAAATGTGGTGCGTAAATTGAAAATACCTAGGAACAATAATCACAAATAGGAATGAGATGCACAAAGGAATTAAACATAGGCTCAATTCTGGAAATGCGTGCTATTATGCATTGCAGAGACTCTTGATGTCCCAACTCCTTTCAAAAAACGTTAAACTGAAAATATATAAAACTATTATTCTACCAGTTATATTATATGGGTGCGAAACATGGACTCTTACTTTAAGGGAGGAAAGGAGATTACAAGTATTTGAGAATAAAGTATTTAGGAAAATTTTTGGACCAAAGAGAGATGAACAGACAGATGAATGGAGAAGACTACATAATAATAAACTACATGGTCTTTTTGGGAAGCCGGATATAATAAGAACAGTTAAGTCTCGTAGACTGCGATGGGCAGGACATGTTGCACGTATGGGGAATGAAAGACTTGCATGGAAGCTTCTTGTATAGTCCGCAGACGAAGCGTATGAAATGAATAGGAATTCATTAGTCAGTACATCATATCACGAGGGATTGTACTGTAACTTACCTTATCATTTGAAGCTTAGCGGGCGTGCCAGTTCCGAGTCTGATGAACAATCCTCACTACTATTTCCACTATTGTCTTCCTCTCCACTCGAATCCATTCCTCCTAATGATATGATGAAACTGTCCATCACATCTTCCATTAATCCATCTTTTTTCCAGAATTCATCTTCCAGCGACCTAACGTGACTGACGTAGCCCTCCCAATCTGTCGGTGTGATTGAGTTCACCGCACTTTGAGTCACTTCCTGTATTTTGTTAGGGACAGGTCACCAATAACATTACTTTCTCTAACATATTTCTTTATTGCAGCCCATGCCAGTTCTATTGCATTGAGTTCGCACATATAGGGAGGCAATCGAAGAGCTATGTGTCCTTGCATTCCTTTAGGTCTATCGATATAAATAATGTTTTTTCCTTCATCTCTGTACTTTTTAATAGTTCTCAAGTATCTGGCCCGCCAATAAATTATGTCTGGACGCTCTATTAAAACTTTTCTCTTAGTGCCGCATTTTTTCCATCTGAAACCCATGTAATGTAGCAACTTCCTTAAAGCGTCTACTTGCCAGGGGAAGTTTTTTTAATTTCTTCAAGGAGTTTGGGAGCTGTCGCAACTATCTTCTTTTTCTGATAAAAGTCCCTAATTATATCTCGAATCACTCTTCCATCAAAATCGTCACAATGAGCTTTATGTTCCTCAGCCCGAGGTCTCTTTTTTCCTGGAGTACATAATGAAATATCACCAGCTACAACACCCTCCTTCCTTATATTGGATACGCTGTGTTCTGATATACCACAATATTTAGAAACACGTTTATTTTTTTGGAAAATTAAATATTTCAGTTCTCCTGATCTCGATTCTTCATCACACACTTTAATAACATTTTTAATCATCTCCCTTGCCTCACTGTGAATAGTTTGTCCTTTCTTACGAGCCATTATTAAAACTAAAGTAAATATTAGGCACTGTAACTAAACTTAAAAAGAAATTTAACTATACAAAGTAGACATAAAAATATAAATATGTAGAATGCGCCCGAAATAAACCACACAGATACGTGACATATAATGACTGTGCCTATTATCAGTAGGCGGGTTGGTATTTTATCGCTTGGAATTCCCTCTCTCCCTTCGTCCCTCGCTTTCATTCACTTCATCGGCGAACTATAGGAAAGCCAGAGGGAAAACGCCCAGTTGGTAGACCAAGAATGAGGTGGGAGAATAATATTAACTATGATTTGAGGGAAGTAGATTATACAGGGAATGATTGGAAAGCATTAGCTCAGGATAGGGATGTATGGAGAGCTTATGTCCGCGCGGCCATGAACCTACGGGTTCGATAGTGCCAGTGAGTAAGTAAGTAAATTGAAAATATACCACATTAACATCGTCTGTCCACCTAGCGCGGAACTCGAAGCATATAAAGTGCAGTGGGTGGCATTAGAACACACACATCTTTCAGAAGCATTATTATTGTTTTGTATATGCACAGGAGACACATTAACAAGTTATAAGTACAATGTTTAGTTTTGTAGGTTCGAAATGATACGATCTATTGGTTCATACATAAGAAAATGAAATCTACCGACAATTTTTCAGAGGTTGTTCAGGATTGTTGGCTGAGTGTTTTAAAAGGTCTCCGGTGAATTATCGCAGATCAAATTTGATTTATCCTTTGTAATTCCAATCCTTTGGCGTAGAGCTACGGGACTTGCGCTGATTCGGGTCCCCATGGGGAAGAAATTTTCTCATGGAATTTCGGCCAGTATGGGACCGGTGCCCACCCAGCATCGTGAGGCATTTGGATAGCCACAATTAGCGGCTCCAGGTTGAGAAAACCAGCTATAACGGCTGGGGGACCCGACATGCTGACCACATGTCACCCTCACACTGGCTGGATGATCATCTACCTATGTGATTAACACATGTGGATGTGTGGCCAGCAACCAGATGGTAGGCCAAGAACCATCTAGGCCTGTCGCGCCATGGAGATTTTTGGAGGGAATTCCAATCCTATGTAATTTTCTTGTAGGCCGATTTCTCTTTTTTCTTACAGAAAATGTTAATTTGTTTATTTAATGAGTATAATGGCGGCTCGGTGGTGAAAGCGGTTAGACGTTCGCCCTTACCGCTGGAATTTCGAGTTCTCTTCTCGGCCACTCGGTCACTTCGTCGTGGACGAAACGGAATCTGGGAAGATTTTTCTCGGGATTCTCCCGTTTTTCCCTGCCACAAATTTCATTCCACCATTTCTTCACACTCATTTAATTCATTTCGTTTCGTTTAATTTCATTTTATCTGCCACTGTAATGGTGCGTCAGGCGTGGTCGGCCAGCACCCTTCATAATCACAGACCTTCATTGTAAGATACTTCATCCCATCTCATCTTTCGACCCGGCTTTGAGTCGGACACGAGTTGAGGAGTGGAAATAGTGTTGTCTATTTCTACTAGGAGACTATTCTCAAGGGCACTCTCACGTCTGAAAATTTTTCCAACAATATGATTTTTTTTATTTGGAAGTCTTTAACATGCTGTACATATCTTTGAAATGGGTGATACTTTTAACTTACTCTCTGAAGGAAGCAGCTTCCTTATTAAAACAATTCCATCAATTTTAATTGAGGTCAAACATGTCATATTTGGATCCCAAGACATACGTGGGTTTTCAAGACCAACAGGACTGAATGGAAAAAAACTATTATAGGCACTATATTCTGTTTGAAGGTCCCATGCAATCTATAAGTATTAAATTTCCTTTCTCAGAAAACTAAATTAACTTATAGTGCAGAGATTTTCACACTTTTCCTGTTGGGGAAATGAATATGCCTTTCCTGTTAAAAATAAAATACATTAAAAAATGCATGTGTTTCTAAAAGAAAGACTATCACTGTAGTAAAATATGCTTAATTTTATTATTCACAAGCTAATGCTCGGCGTGCGCTGCTACATCTAAATAAATGAAAATTAATGTTTAATTGAATAAATAAAAGGAAAAATAATTATAAATTTATATTTTTTAGATACCCCATGCTGATTACCTGGGTTTGCCCGGGAATCTACTTATCCTGATCTTCTTGACATAAATGAGCTGAAACACGAAAATTAATGTGTTTTATGTTTCGTTAAATAAGTAAGAAGAAAAATTTATATCGTAATTATTTTTAGATCCCCGTGCTGTTTACCCAGCGTTGTCCGGGAATCTACTCATCCCTATCTTCTTGGTATAAATGAGCTGAAACACGAAAATTAATGTACTTTTTATGATTAGTTGAATAAGTATATTTAAAAATAATTATAAATGTATATCGTAATTATTTTAAGATTCCCCGTGATGATTACCCGGTGTTGCCCGGGAATCTACCTATCTCTTTCTTCTTGGCATAAATGAGCTAAAAGACAAAATTCGTTATTGTGAGTTATCCGTGAAAGAATACCCACCATGTGCTGCTATGCTTGCACAGAAATCTAATACTTGTCTCGATCTTCTTGGCATCAATGAAAGACAAATGGTTATTATGAGTTATCTGTAAGAGATAAACATATGCTGTTGCAGACTTTTTTGTAGAGCTTTATGAGATATTCAGTTCTGTGTACATTAATTTTGTGTATTTGTTATGGTTTAGGCAGCGCAAGCCATTTAGTCATCCAAATAGCTACTTTTTTCACATTTTCCACCACAAAGGGTGATTTTTAACGGGTGTAGGAGTTGAGTATCACAACCCTCTTATAGCCTATGTTCATTCCGGGAATCTCCTGAACATTTTGCAAAAAGCCCCATCACAATTGGATCAACGCATAAAGTACGAACAAATAAACATTCATTTTTATGTATTAAATTAATGGAAATACGAATGTGACATTAGTACAACTGATTCTACCTATTTAATGTTACTAGCCAGTGTCTATTCAATGAGATAAGTAAGATATTGATGTTTAAAATGGGAAATACAGGTAGAGAGAAAACTTACATAATGTTTAATTCTTTCAAAATGAACAAAAAAAAATATATACAGTATATTTGTAAGGTACAATGATTACTGAAGAAAATTGGCACAGAAATTAATAAAAGACTAATGTTAGCTAATAAAATATATATTAGACTTGAAAAACTATAATGAATAGTTACCGTGAAAACAGATCTAACCCATAAGCTGCTACTTATGACTTGACTAACTTCTGCCATTTTGTTACATGTTGATCACTATTTGATTAAATGTTAACTTTTAAAAATAAATAAAACAGGTGTGGAAGAGAGAAGCAATAGTTTTACATGCACCATGCTGTGATATTCTCCAGATAGATCATTAATCCATTGAAACTTTCGAATTTTTGTGGGTAAATCTCATTTTGGGGACAACTATTTAATTGAGCTCTCAATATCTCACTCTTCAAACAAAATAAAAAAAATATGTAAAAAACTTCTGAGGCTTGGATAGTAACTGAGATGTAAGAAAATAAACTTAAAATATTCAAAAGGAAAATCTTAAGGAGAATTTTTAAAACAGGGTGAAAATTGTATCTGGCACATCCAATAGAAAGATGAACTGTACAGAGTGTATGATGATACTAATTTAGTCAAGGAATTAAAGCCTCAAGAATAAGATGGCTGGTCAAAGAAAAGGAATCTATTCCATGCTGTAAAGTAATTTTAAATAAAAGTGATGGCAAACGGATAGTTGGAAGTTCTCTCATCAGGAGGATGGATAATATGGAATAAGATCTCAGGGTAATGGGAGTGAATGGATAGGGAAAAAAAGAAGAGAATGGAGGCATATTGTTGTGGCAAATCAAGCCCTGTAACAGCTCTAGCTCCTATGATGATGAATATTGGTTCTTTCAATAAAAGTATATTTATGCAGAATTAAATATATGTGTTGCATTATAAATATATGAAATATAGTTTAAAATTAAAAATTCTTTCAAAATCTAATATTACATAACTAACTCACTAGCACTATCAAATCCAGAGATTCATGGCTAGATGGACATGAGGTCACCAGAAATTCATAATTTGAGGTAATATTTTCCACAATTTTCATCCTCTTTCATTCTCCATTCATGGCCACATCTGATTTCTCATAAAGAATAAGTATCTCATGTTATGTATTTTTTTTTTGTTTTCTTGAATGTTCGTTTCTCTTTTTATCCTAACTACTTTATTTTCAAATACTTGTGATCTTTTCATTTTTTATAGAATAAGAAAACATGTTTCACATCCATATAAATGGAAGAATTCATCTAATACATAATTGGATTCCAGATTTGAACCTATGTTTAATTTCTTTTTGCACCTCATTTTAGTTTGTAATTATTATTCCTAGTATTTGAATTTTGCTTCTCATTTCTTTCAATAATAAATTAGAAATACTGTAATTATCATATTGTATCTTCCTCGCTGCTTCATTCTTCCATTATAGATGTAAACCTGTTCTTTCTTCAATTCTTGTTGCTTCATCTTAGGTCGTCATACAACCACTTTCTGGAATGTCCCTGTTGTCTTCTGGCCCTAGGTAGGTTATCCCTTGCAGTCTTGACAATTTTATTGCTATCCTGCTTATATGTGCATTCTTGTTTTCTTCTATATACTCATTCTTCAATATCTTTGACTGCACATGTTTCTCTGATATTTTCACTCCTTTCTCTATCTCATAACATTTTTTCCATAATTTTACAAAGTATTTTCATTTCTGTTGTTTCCAATAATCTTTTTGTTTTTATGGTATCTGGTCTTGTTTCTGCCTGATATGTTATAATAGGTCATACTGCTGTTTTATAAATTCTCGCCTTAGTTTCTGTTATCAGTTTGTATGTACTTACATAATACTTGATAATATGCCCTTAAATATCTGAGATCCTATGTAAATAATAAATGATAATACAAGAGTCAGATATGATGTATTTTTGTCATACTCTCCTGCTGTAGAACATACACTTCTGATGGGACTAAAGCCGTGTTTAAGGCAATCAATTGTAGACAAGGAGCAGGGACTATGAACCACACACTACACAGGTTCACAGTTGTGGGACTCCCTGGGTCTATGGATAGCAATATACCAGGATCACTATCACAGAATATAACAAGCAAAGAGAGACAGCTATATCAAGTGTAGATTTAAAAACCCCTAAAAATGTTTAATGAGTGATACTTCTAATATAGAAGTATTAGCTCATCTGATTTAATTTAAATGTTAAGATAGTCTACACTTGAAAATCTCATTTTAGGACACTACTCACAATTTTTTTTTTCAGAATAAATTTTTGTACATAGTATTGACACCCATATGAGCAATTGACTGTGCTTAGGTGTAGTTTAGTTGTAGAATTTAGAATAGAATAGATTTATTTAGCCTGGTGGAGTTAAGGTCATGTCGCCTTCTCTTCCACTCACCAGGACAAACATATGTTACATATGAATACAAAAAAAAATTATAATAATAGTCATATTAAACAGGACAAACATATGTTACATATGAATACAAAAAAAATTACAATAATAGTCATATTAAACAGGACAAACATATGTTACATGTGAATACAAAAAAATTACAATAATAGTCATATTGAACAATTAATTATCTGTCAAATTGAATAATAATGAAAGTAATGTCTAATAATGCAATGAAACTAAATACAATTAAAATTAAATTAATGATACAATGAATACAAAAAGGAATAACAGCTCGAATCTACTATACATAAAAAGAAAAGAAAACAATACAAAGAAAGTAATAAACTACAATGAATCAATCTATGCTTTTTATACAAGGCATTAGGTAAATATATTAACAAATCCTAAGTCTATTTTTATTAAATAATGCAAAAACACATTATTAATTCTTGAAAAGTGAGTTGTTTCTATAGAAAGTATAAATTATGAAGGTAAAGTTAATGAGAGAAGGAAAACAGAAAATACAAATGTAGGAGCAACTTTCAAAATAAGAAAAGCATTCTGATGCATAAGAAATTATACAGTGCAAAGGAGAATAGAATAACAAAACAGTTTAGTATAGATTATTTAATTAAGCTGGCAGAGTTAAGGCCATAAGGTCTTCTCTTCCACTCAACCAGCAAATAATAAAATAATACAAAATTTTATATTCTTAATACAATTTAAAATATTGTTAGAGAATAGCCTAACAACTGTACAATGTGAATGTATACTAATATTAGCACTAATAAAACATAAAATAAAATAAAGTAAGAAAAGCTTCCTAAGTTAATTTTTATAATATATGTAGAGATATAAAATGCTGAATATAATTATTTTGCAGGTAGAATTTTCATTATGTGAAACTTAAAAATCAATCAATTTAGATTTAAATAATGATCCATCCATCCATAGTAATTCTGCCCGAGGGCAGGCCTTTCACTGCAATCATAGCATTTTCATGCTATGCTTTGCAGCTTTACTAGGGAATTGTAGGTGTTGTAACTTCCCGTTGCTTTCCACATAAATAATGATAGTGATTGACATGACTATGAAGGGAATTGCATGCTCTAGTCATAGAAATTCTGAAAGATTCGGAGTATAAACATGTCCTGTGCTGTGGTATCAAAAATAAATAAATCTGTTGTGATCTTTACTTAAATTGTCCGGAGCCAGTAAATTAAAAAAAAAAGTTGATAAATAACTTGGTAAATATGTGTGTAAAATTTGAAATAGAAAAAAAAAATGTGAATGTAGAGTTATTTGGTGATTTAGACAAAGGCAAGATAAACCCTGAAATGATAGAGAAAATAAACATGGTCATAATAACATAGTTTGAATACAATTTTAATATAAAATTATAGAATATTCACCTGAAAGGTCCGTCTCCTCAACTTAATTATCATTTAACTGTAGCGCTTTCGGGACTTGTCCCATCGTCGGCAGGATTCAAAACTGGTGTTTCACTGAAGATCTGGTAGAGGGGGTTACATGTATTGGGTTCGTTTTCGTTTATCAGGCTGTCGTTGTGAGCTGCTTTCATGATTTCCATCTCTTCGAGTACGTTTATCTTCGCTGGATTATTTTCTCTGTGCATTACTGTTAGGGTGTTTTCAATATTTAACATGCGATGTCCTTCATGGATAACGTGTTTTGCATAGCTTGATTTACCTTCTGCGTGAATGAAGTCTCGAAAATGTTCTTTGAATCTGATGTTAAAACTCCTGTTTGTCCTTCCTATATAAAATTTGTTGCAGTCCTTACATGTCAGTTTATAAACTGCAACAAATTTTATATAGGAAGGACAAACAGGAGGTTTAACATCAGATTCAAAGAACATTTTCGAGACTTCATTCACGCAGAAGGTAAATCAAGCTATGCAAAACACGTTATCCATGAAGGACATCGCATGTTAAATATTGAAAACACCCTAACAGTAATGCACAGAGAAAATAATCCAGCGAAGATAAACGTACTCGAAGAGATGGAAATCATGAAAGCAGCTCACAACGACAGCCTGATAAACGAAAACGAACCCAATACATGTAACCCCCTCTACCAGATCTTCAGTGAAACACCAGTTTTGAATCCTGCCGATGATGGGACAAATCCCAAAAGTGCTACAGTTAAATGATAATTAAGTTGAGGAGACGGACCTTTCAGGTGAATATTCTATAATTTTATATTAATTTTGAATAAACCTCAACGAACACATCATGAATCTTATAAAAGTTGAATACAATTTGAAATCAAATAGGTTACTACTTACCATATTTAGGTATTAAGGGTCGGTTGCAAGAAAACAGATCTATAAATAACTTATTCCTTTATTACCAGTACATATTGGTCATTAACTTTATTGGATTTCAGAAGTTAATAATAAAACTTTTAATGGCCACTAGTTAAATGAGAATTTATTCATGAAGCTTTGAACATCATGAATGATCACCACCCTCCATATCACATTGAATACATCAAAACTTCTTTTTTGATAATATTGCTTATGATGCATCTTTCATTTCATTGTTTTCAGCGTTTGTCATTGGCTTTGCTATAAGAAAATATTTTCATTATGAGTCAGAGGAGACATAGAAGCCAAAATTTATCATAAGTAATGCCACGAGTGATTTCCCAAAATTTATCTAGAAAATTTTGAAATCAAGAGTGGCATTTGTTAGGACTATTTAATGAATAAAATTAAGCTGTTTACTCACAAATCATTATTTAAATATAGTTATTTTAAAATATTTATATATTTAATGTAAACGGCAATGTTTGAAAACAAATGAGAAACGTTTATTTTTCATTTCTTCATCACTGCAACTAGATCATATTATTTGTTGCCAAATAGGATCACAATATTGTAAGAATGTACCCTAGTGGAGAAAAAAATAAACACATCAAATGAAAATGATAAACTTATTCTCAGTTTTTGATCCTTCAACAAGAATTTATAACCTATCATTAAACTGAACCAGAATATATATTATAACCAACATTATAGGTTATTAATTAATCATTTTTAAGAAACAACTCTGTAAAATCGTTATTTAAAAACACAATTATTGAACACACAATTATCAAATGTGTAGTTTGAAGGAATTTGTTCATTGTTTGCTATATTCAACGTATTTGTTCGAGAGACAGTCACTGCAAAATAATGCTCTGACATGTTCAGAATATTAAAAAGGAGGAGCTTTATTTAATATGATAAATAGAAGTAGATAAATATTGAGGTGAAACAAGACTGTGATTGGTTGTAATACAAAATTCATTGAAATGTGATTGGTTAATGACTCCCGTTTGGGGCATGAGTTAAGTAGTCCAAAAAAGACAGCATTTTCAGATTAAAAAAGAAACTCTTCATATGTTCTTGAACTAATTTCTTTTTGTTTGTAGTTAAAACTCAACTTGAATCTCTTCTTAAAATAATGAACATGCTTAGATAATTAATTTGTTTTCTTAAATCTATCTGTGTTTAGTTTTCTTAGCTCAATTAGATCTCATTAATCAATTATGTAATTTGGTTCCTAAATACCTGTTGTGTTTAGTTCGAGTAGTTGTGGAATATTCTGTACATTGTTTTTACATACATTTAATTTCTTTCAGGAATTCGATTCTCTGAAGATGTGAGTCGTGATGAGGTTAAAGCCTTATCAGCTTTGATGACCTTCAAGTGCGCCTGTGTAGATGTCCCATTTGGTGGCGGTAAAGCTGGACTCAAACTCAATCCTAAAGAATTCAGTGAACATGAGCTGGAAAAAATTACAAGGAGATTTACTCTTGAATTGGCCAAGAAGGGTTTCATTGGTAAGAATTAGCAATAAGCATATTGTAAAAATACTATTTAAGGGAGACAGTTGCAAAGAGAGAGAAAAAGGAACTCATAATCAAAAAAATTATATCTCTAATTCTAATTACCTCTTATTATTACAGTTTCTTGTGTTAATTAAGGGTATGCTTAATTTTAAATATGTATATATATATATATCTTTATATGTACAATTCTTCTGTACGTTTGTCACTGAACTCCTCCTAAATGACTCTACCAATTTTGATGACATTTTTTGTGTGTATTCGATTGGGTCCCCAATGGTTTAGATTCACAATTTTCCAAAAATATTAGGCGTAGGAGTTCATCTGAAGTGAAAATTGATAAATCGCTCTAACAGTCACATTTTTCGATGTTTCACAACAAAACTCATATCATGTGTTAAAATAAACCGAGGTAGGTATTGTCCAAAAATGAGCGAAATCCGACAGTTAGAAGTGGAGGTTTACTTGAAACACGAAATTAAAAAAACTGCCTAAAGGACTGAACTGATTTTGATGAAATTTTTTGTGTGTATTTGAGTGAGTCCCCGGATGATTTAGATTCACAATTGGAACCTCTAAAACCATAAGGTGTAGGATTTCACCTAAAATGAAAATTTATAATTCACTGTAGCAATCACAATTTTCAATGTTTCACAACAGAACTCAGAATATCTTATTAAAATAAACTGGGGTATTATCCAAAAATTAGCAAAATCTGACTGTTAGAAGTGGAGGTTTACCTGAAATCTGAAATTAAAAACTGACTAGCAACTGCCATGTTTAGTTCATCTCAGCATATGCCATACAATTTAATTAACCTTCAATATTTAATTTATTTAGGCATAGCAGCACTTCCCGGGTATTAGCTAGTATATATATATATATATATATATATATATGTGCATGTTTTTAGATACCTGAAACCATTCAGTCTGAATTAATTTATAAATAATTCTTGAAAAGTCACCCTATTAGTATACTTTTATAAAGAACTAAATGACATAGAATTGTGAAATTTTCAGCATGCTGTACTCATATGATGTAGTTCCTGTAGCAGATTCAGTAAGATAGTCTATGAAATATAATATTTTCATCAATACTTTGTATAAAAATATTTTTAAAATTAAAATTTGATCATAATACCCATAGACTTCAATAACTCTCTATTTTTGAATTCAGAGTATTACAGGTACTACTAGTGCAGTTCTTTGACTATTTGCAGTTAAAATTTCACTTTTTTATTAGAGAAGATGTGAAAATTGTGTGTGATGACTCCAAATATTAATTATTACACTGCTAAAAACAATTAGAGGAACACTATGAAATATGCAAATATTTTTTCATTGGATAAAGGTACAAACATGAAATTAATAAAGTACATTATTTGTGGTTATTTATTTATTTATTGCTCATGTCAGTAAAAACAAATGAATAACGCTGACAATTAACTTTTCAAATAATTCCGCTATGTAAGCAATTGAATCTTGTGCTTATTTTTTCAAAGTTAAACACTCGTTATATAGAGTTAGTATAGTGTATGGCCTCCACGACATTCGATGACACTTTGGCACCTTCGTGGCATGCTGCTCCCAAAAAGATTCTGGATTTCCTCTTGCGGGATATTCTCCCATTCCTCCTTCAGAGCATCTCCAAGTTGCTGCAGAGTTTGTGGAGCTTGATGTCGGTTCCTGACCTTCCTGTCTAGAAGTTCCCACAAGTGTTCAATAGGGTTAAGGTCTGGGCTGACCGCTGGCCACTCCATTACCTCAATTTCATTCCTCCTCAGGAAATCCCTGGTGACAGCCGCAGAATGTGCCCTGGCATTATCCTGCATAAACAGAAATCCAGGGCCTACTCCAATGGCAGCAGGTACTACATGCTCTTCCAGAACGTGCTCGATATACCGGACAGCATTCAGTTGCTGGGGAACAAGTACAAGGTCCGTACGATTGTTTTACATAACTCCGGCCCACACCATTATGGAACCTCCTCCGAATCTATCAATTTCCTGTACAGCCTCTGCCCATTTGTTAAGCGTGGTTTTTTAACGGGCCTTTTTGGATGAATATTCTCTTTCCTTAATCTGTTCCTTATGGTTTGGTCTGAAATCCGGATTCCGGAAGCCATATGAAGGCCATTCTGCAGGTCTTTTGCAGTTTTTGTACGCTGTCGAAGAGCAGAAAGAACAACGTATCTGTCATCCTGGGGGCTTGTTTTAAATTTACGGCCCTGGCCACATCTTCTACAATACTGACCTGTCTCTCTGTGCCTGTTGCGTAACCTGGACACCACGGAAGGAGAAACCCCAAGCTCTCTAGCCACTTGTCGCAGAGATTGATTGACCTTGTCGTAAAAGATGTAGAGCATGATACACTTCAAACTCATTTAAATGCCTTATTTTGTCAGAGACTTCAATAAACAAGGCAATAATCAACATTCATCACTATAGCAACATCAGGAAGCTTACCAATTAGAAGTGGCCAGTGCCTTCCAAAATAAAAAAATTCTCTATATTTGTTATTTGAGGTAATTTCTCTGTATTTAGGCCATGGATCTTTAAAATTTGTATCCAAGGATAAAATTAATAATTCAATTTACATATTGTCCAACTTTCAGCATCACAGCTTTAAAAAACAATTACTTATTCAATTTATTACAAGTGTTCCTCTAATTGTTTTGAGCAGTGTATTTAGAACTTAATTTAGACTAAAATTTCAAGATATGTAAAAATAATACATATTTATTGTTAAAGCTAAATGTTTCCTTAATTAATTCAAAAATTGTAATAATGTCGAGAAATTAGAATCGGATATATATTTTTTTGATTACTCATTACTTTTTACCTGGTTTCACAGTTGAAGATCCCTTAGGTGATCTTAACATCATCATGTAGCTTTCAGGGCATTAGGCCATTATTGGTCTATTCTGATCTCAAATCAGATGTTAAGAAATCTCTTCAATGGTCTACCTTTATTTCTTGTACTTGATGGGGTGTAGTTTTTAAGTAATCTAGCCAATCTATTTCATGGCATTTTGTTCACATGTTGTATATCAGTTATGATTTACATAAGAGGATCCTATATTACTATATGCACTGTGGTTAGTCTTAAGCCTTAGAATTGGAATTTGACTTCTCCTGGAGGAAAAATGCTTCTAAGTTTTTATCTTCTTGATGCCTGATATACACAAGTATGGTAGAGAGAATATAGGTTGAAGCAAATATGAAGAATGTAATAATAAGTTATATTCTGTTTAATTCTTACTTCATATCATTGTTTCGATTAGACATATGTTTCAAGGCATGTTTGCCATATCTTCAGTAGTCACAGACTGATTTTTCCCAAATTGTTGGCCTTGGATTTTGACTTCTGCTCCCTCTTTTCTGTGGTCCAAAGAACTTGTTAATAAGGTTCCTCTCCCCGGGAATTTCAAAATTTACAATTCTCTCCTTGTTCTTCTGTATGTAGAAGTTGAGATCCAGGGCCGACAACTTGGGAAAAATCATTTTGAACTACCGTACTGAAGATGAGGCAAACATGCCATGAAACATATGTTGTATCAAGTCATTCACTCAGCCTCCTTTGCGTAGAGTAACTGAATAAATAAATCTCAATGTCGGGCAATAAAAATCACAAACAATTAGAAAGATCATTAAGAGAAGCAGTTATCAGACTTAGGTCATATGTATACTCAAATTAATCAGGAAAGCGAGTAGAATACGATTATGAATGAACAATGGGCAAATAAAACGATCCTACGAAATTTGTATTAATGGGAACTAAATGACTAGTCATTAACAAAGGTAGAGAGAACCCAGGTAATGCCATCCTTTCTTTTGTGAAGGCAGAAGTGCCCGACGAAGTCCTCGTGGAATCCCTGAATAAGAACCTCATGCCTACTGATATTTAGACCTAAGCGAACCAAACACCTAAATTCCCCAGTGAACCGGGGAAGTCCTTTACAAATCCAGCGCCCACCAAATCCTTTACTATCCAAATAAACCTGGGATTGACCTATAACCCTAGCCCATATTGCCACCCGACATTGGGATAAGCAATAATCAATGTCTCAATGTCTAACAGAAACAACGATATGAGGTAAAAATTAAACAGACCAAACTTATTATTAAGTGAAACCTCATAATCTTACTTTCTATTGTATTTTCAAATGACGAATGTAATATTGAAATTTATGTACTCAGGCAAGTTATTTACATACAATTAAAGATTTTTTTTTGCCTTAACAGGGCTTTGAACCCAAGATCTCCAGATTTTCTCTTTAGTTATATTAACTATTCCATGAAAATAGCTTTCAAGGGAACTGTCAACCATTTCATACCAAAACCTACCTTGAAATTTTTCCTAGAGAAGTGTTGTGATGTACCAAGGCCATGGCAAAAAAAATATCTACAGTTTTTAACTGTAAGGCTCTATAATCCAGCATCATATCTCTCATTTAAACTGCAGGGAAGTAATATAACTCCTCACTGGATGTATTAGATAACCCTCACTACCTGCCGTCTGCACTGCACCCACCACACTTCCCTCAGCTGTAAGTCATGCAGGGTCCATCTACTATTCATAGTTAAATATGGGAAATAACATTATGAGGTTCTTAATTTGTAAATTAATGAGTAATTTTTTAACATCTTGCCTCATATTATGTTTCTTCAAACACGGGAACTAATTTTCGAGAGAAGGATCTCTCTCATTTTCAACCTACATTATGACTACCGGATTTTCGTTGGAATCCATCTACTATACAGAGACCCGGTCAACTTGTGTTCGTGTATATCATAGAGTTTAAATAATAGGGGCTTCATATCATCCCTTGATCTAGTATTATGCTAGATATAAGAAAAGGTTTTACTTGTAGCAGGTTTAGCTTTTACCTTTTGAATATAAATCTCATGTGCTCTCCACCTGAGACAAGTTGCTATAGTGTTTCTAAATTATGACAACTTCTGAGTAACAACTTTGCCTATCTGTTGTGACAACTATTGAAGCGTGCAGTAATAGATTACAATTGTATTTCTAGGAATATTTGAGAACTTATTTATGAGCTACTGCAATTAAATGTATTATGCTAGATATAAGAAAAGGTTTTACTTGTAGCAGGTTTAACTTTTACCTTTTGAATATAAATCTCATGTGCTCTCCACCTGAGACAAGTTGCTATAGTGCATTTGGCCTAGCGATGGACTAAACCCGGGTCAAATTTTAAACCGTAATAACGTGATGTAGTACTGGTGGGGGATGATCCACCCGGTGTTTCTAAATTATGACAACTTCTGAGTAAAGAGAATGCTCTCGACTATCTGTTGTGACAACTATTGAAGTGTGCAGTAATAGGTTACAATTGTCTTCTTCTTCTTCCTTCCAAGTATTAGGCCAAGGCCTGTTACGATCCTATAGAAAATTTTCCCTCCGGGAAATTCTTGAAAGCATAATAATAGTCCCTTTGATTGGTTGCTAGCCAAAGGAAGGCAAGACCAGTGATGGGGCTGCCATCTTATAGCCTCTGGTCAGGCTTTTCTGGAGAAGAAAAGAAAATAAAGAAAAGAAGAAATGGAAGAAAGGAAAGAATCCCTAGCCCTCGGATGCCCTAATAGCGTCGGGGTCGAAAAAAACAAGAGTTAACCAAAGAGGTTAGATAGTAAAGTTAAAAGAGTGCAAAACACAAGTAAGTGGAAGAAATGTTTTGCTCAGCTTGGGCACCTTGTGGTCGCCATCCACATATCCCCTAGATGAGGATCCCTGAGGATTTCTAGGAATATTTGAGAACTTATTTATGGGCTACTGCAATTAAATGGCTTTGTTATTGTCTGCTTTGCAAACCTTAACTATTTATAAGACCGTCATTAGGTCTACAGTATACCCGTGAACAACAAACAACCTCACCCCATCAATTATCCTTACGAATATGTGAATGTGAACATTTTTTTTTTTTTTTCCCCATCGAAGACCCTTATACAAAACATTACAAAATAAAACAGTCAAAATTGCTTAAACAATGCGAATGCAATCATTTTTCATTAGGCTATTTATCCACATTAGACATGCTTATTAAACTAATCATAAATAATTTAATGTAATAATATATAACAGGTGGCTCTGTGGTGCAAGCGGTTAGATGCTCTCCTCTCATCGCTGGGGTCCCAAGATCAAGTCTCGGTCATTCCAAGTGGGTTTCGTGGTGGACGAAACATAGCTTGGGCAGGTTTTTCTCGGGGTTTCTCCCGTTTTCCCCTGCCACAAATTTCATTCCACCATTTTCTCATACTCACCTCATTCATTTTGTTTCCTTTCATTCATCTGCCCCCTGTGACCATGCGCCAGGAGTGGTTGGCCTTGTAGTTCACAGACCTCTATAAATATAAGGGCTTCATCTCATCTCATTCCTCGACCCGACCCTGAGTTGGACACGAGTTGAGGATATTTATTTACTTAATATAATAACAAAATCTGCACTATATTCAGCATGTCCATTTTATCATACTTTATATGATGGGGCCTACATATAGGCCCTACCTGTATTTAATAAACAAAAAACTTTAATATAGAAAATTACAAAAATTGCAGCCTATTGGCGCACTCATTTTTACGCCGCCAGAGCATTATAAGAAACAGGAGAAGAACTGAAGGGTCACACCATAGTATAAGTGATTTTGTATCATCCTATAACAGTGCTGTTGAGGTGGTATTCATCCCCTTCCTTGAAGGGGAAATTTCAAACTTTCGGCAGGCAGAGTCCATCACTAGACCAAATGCACTATATTGCAATTATTATTATTTAATTCTTAATGGTCTAGACAGTAACATTTAAAATATCCACTTCTCTTTTATATTTATTTATTTAATCAATCAAATGTTCTAAATAGATTTAGATTTTATCCATATTATCTTGGAGTCTAATAGCTTAAGAATACATTTTAAATATAGGAGTCTTCTACAAACCTGTGAAGTATTACCTGTTGGATCCACCGTAGAGAAATATTGGAGAGCAAGAATGCTAATGGCTTCATTGCCAAGGCCCAGCATTTGAAAACAACAAATATAGGAGTCTTGATTTGTATCTATAATATTAATTGAATTTAAATATATGTCGAACATTTTTAATTCAAACACACATAATTATGATTTGACAGGGCCTGGCGTGGATGTTCCTGCTCCTGATATGGGTACTGGAGAACGTGAAATGTCATGGATTGCAGATACATATGCCAAAACAATTGGTAAGTTCTTCAGAATTACATTGCCCTGGTTTTTAAATGACACAAAGCCTGAAACATTTATTTACAAGTCTTGTATAGAAAGTTTAGGATTGAAAATATGTTTTTCTTACTTATGAAACATGGTTAATTGGTTGCTAATGCTCAAGCATGTTGGAGTTCTTCCATTTGCCTTCTTGCTTCCCAGTGGTGTAATGAGATAGAATTGTAGCTGTTAAATTTCAATATTTCGTGAGACAAGTCATATCCATCTCGGTGTTTTCTTCTCTACAAAGTACATAATTTGGAATAGGGAGTATTTATGTAGATGGGCAGCCAATCAATCATGTCTTGTATATAATCAAAAGAAAACAACAGCTTCTAATTGTAAACATTCTGGAATTGCTTTTTTGTTTAATAATGTTTTCCCTTTTATTTACACTGTGTTGAATTAAACTGTTACATGCTTTTCGTTAGATTTTCTTAATTATTAGTTTTGATGAGTGAAACAATAAAGATGGATTTCTAATTTGGTGAATCATTATGCTTTTTTTAATTAAGGCATCAGCTATTTCATTATGAAGAATTTCACATAGTGAAGGAATCCACTGCAAAATGGTCGATTTATGAAGAGATTGTAAGTGTTTAATACTTTTGGTAGAATTCAACAGTTCTTTTGTTGTCTAGACATTGGTATAAATGGCTTGTATAACAGACTTAGGGTCGAATGTTTGAACGCATTAGACAGTAAAAGGCGTTCTCTGCTGATAAAGTTTTATCCAAACACATTTTTCTTACTCAGAAATCTATTCACGCGGTACTAATTGTAAGCTACCTGACAAGGTACCTTAAGATCGTAGCTCAAGATATAAACTTATCTGAAAATCCCGAAGGGAACCGATGGTAACCGATGTAGTTTGAAACTTATCCAAGATGTCGGACCTTGAAGACTTCGATCATGTTTTCGGTATACGCGGAGAAGAGGAATTTGATAGAGTCTACCAAAGAATTCAACTGGAAGAACAGGAGAATCGGCGTAATATTGCGCGTCGCAGACGTGTTTGTATACGGTATTATTTGCGGGATGCAAGCATAAATGCATTCCTCTATAGCAGACGAAAATAACGGAAGTGGTTTTATCGCTGAGAATTCTGGGTAATTCGTTGCCAATATTACGAAAACGTCAACATTCATGCATGACCGGTAAGGCGGCCGTTAATTCGATCTCAGCTCACCAGTGATTGGAAGTAATTTGAGTAAAGACTAATGTATTTGCATACGGCCCTTAGTCACTAAAGATATCGTCGGACTATTGGATCTGTGCGTTCATAAGATATGCAAACTGAACCCTAATTCCTTTTCTGCCTTTGTAAATCATTTCCCTCCCTGTATTCCTATCTCTCTCTTTTTTTTCTCTCCCCCTTTCTCCCCTCCCACTAGCCACAATTTTGAACCTTCTTGCAGGACAGATTATTTGCACCTGCAGTCCACTATTGTCAACTCGGAGTGGTGAAAGGAATATTATTAAGCAAGTATTAGAAATCAGTCACTGTCATTAGACCTACTTAAATATGAAGAAGTAATAATTAACCTTACATTATTATTAATCATCAGGACTGATTGAATAATCTTTTATTATAAATTAATATAATAAAGATACAACTTACCCTCAGGGGTCCTCATCTAGGGGATATGTGGATGGCGACCACAAGGTGCCCAAGCTGAGCAAAACATTTCTTCCACTTACTTGTGTTTTGCACTCTTTTAACTTTACTGTCTAACCTCTCTTGGTTAACTCTTGTTTTTTTCGACCCCGACGCTATTAGGGCATCCGAGGGCTAGGGAGTCTTTCCTTTCTTCCATTTCTTCTTTCCTTTATTTTCTTTTCTTCTCCAGAAAATCCTGACCAGAGGCTATAAGATGGCAGCCCCATCACTGGTCTTGCCTTCCTTTGGCCAGCAACCAATCGAAGGGACTATTATTATGCTTTCAAGTCTCATACGAGAATTTCCCGGGGAGGGAAAATTTTCTATAGGATCGTAACAGGCCTTGGCCTAATACTTGGAAGGAAGAAGAAGAAGAAGAAGAAGATACAACTTAAGATACAGTTGTAAAGTGTATACTGCGTTTACGGTGTAATAGTCTTTGTAACATTGAGGGGTGTTTGATTTATTTTCTGCTGTGCTATGGATGTGATTGAATTGTTATTATTTTAAATTACAGGTCATTTGGATATTAATGCTCATGCTTGCGTAACTGGCAAGCCCATTAACCAGGGAGGCATCCACGGTCGAATTTCAGCTACAGGCAGAGGAGTTTTCCACGGTCTTGAGAATTTCATCATGGAAGCTAACTACATGAGCATGATTGGCACTACTCCTGGATGGGGAGGCAAAACATTCATTGTTCAGGTACCAACCATTTCATCTTGTTCCTCTTCTTCATCTAATCTCATGTCAACCCTCAGTCTCCTCTTCTATCATTTCCATCCATTCAACTGCTCTTTTCTCAACATTCTTCTGAACTTGTTCTTCCCATCTCAGTCGGCATCTTGGTCTTCTAATTTCCAGTGCTTGTCTTGGTATCCTTCCAATATTCATTCTTTTAACACGATCATATCTTCTTACTCTGTAATCCTTCATTTCATCTGTCTCATTATTATTTGCAAATAATATATCTTACAAGGAAACTGTCAACCATTGCATGTTGAAACCTATTTTAAAATTTCTCCCAGAGAAGCGTTGTGATGTACCAAGGCCATGTCCAAAAAAATCTGCCGTTTTTAACTGCAAAGCACAGAAATCGAAGCCAGAATCCAGCAATAGCAACCCTCGATACGGAGCAGATGTACATCCATGTATGAGTTACGAGTGGAAAAAAGTGGGGCAGGATGTAGTGCAGATGGCAGATAGTGAGGGTTATCCAGTCTGCCAATAAAAGAGTTGTATTATTTTCCTATAGTTTAAATGAGAGATTTAGCACTCGATATTAGACCCATGCAGTAAAAAAGGCATATTTTTTGGACATGGCCTTTGTACTTCACAACATTTCTCTGCAAGAAATTTCAAGGAAGGTTTTGGCATTCAGTGGTCGACAGTTCCCTAGTTAATATTAAAGATCTTAATGGGGCACTAGACCAAGAATGGGTTGACCAAAAATGAGGCGGGAGAATAACATTGACCATGATTTGGGGAAAGTAGATTATACAGGGAATGATTGGAAAACATTAGCTCAGATAGGCATGTATGGACAGCTTATGACTGTGCGATCATGAACCTATAGGTTTGATAGTGCCAGTGAGTTAGTTGATTAGTATTAAAGATCTAGTTCCAGCGTAAAATTGATAGTAAGTCATACTATTAGTTATTTTATCAAATAAATTAAATTGGTTCCATATGTCTCACCTGATATTTATCTCTTTCTTTGGCTAGTTTCAAAGGAACGACCAACATCCAGTTGTTGACTGAGAATGATTTCTTTGAAACCAGCCCAAGAAAAAAAAAGTTAATACAATACTCTGTGGCGTGACAGGCCTAGAAGGCCTTTTGCCTACCTGCTATGGCTGCTGGCTGTATATTAACATGTGTTAATCGGATGTGGACTATCATCCAGCCGGTATAAGAGTGGGATGTGGTCGACATGTAGGGTACCCTGCCATTGTAAATGGTTTCCACAACTTGGAACCACAACTTATTGTAGCTACCCAAATTGCTTGAGAAACTGGATGGGCAGCAATCGCATACTGACTGAAATTCCATTAGATAATTTCTTCCCTCATGGGGGGCTTGAATCATAACTCTGTACAAGTAATGATGCCTCTGCTATTGCACGGGATAATATGAGGGTAGTGTGAAGAACAAGTTTGACAGTAATTTCTCCCATACATTCATATAACTTTAGTTAATTAAACATATGTAATAATAAGAATTAAAGTGTTTAACGCCTCACCTCATATCTAGTCTTCTAATTTGTACCGGAGCTCGGTGGTAGGCAGGAGATCTCAGGGTTATGAACTCTTTATAAGCAAAAGGACAACGTATAAATGTACACTCAATTTTAACGAATCCAAGAAACTGTTTATTTACGGAGAAATACACTTTTGATAATACAGTTACAAAGTTTTATCTATGAGTGGAGTCGATGAAATACTTAGAGGTCCACGTGCTCGAATCAATAATTTCCAAGAGTCCGAATGCTTAACGGACTATAACTTTAAATTTAACTATTTCTCGGATGAATCTAATATTTAAACTGAATCGGAGATCGCGGTCTGCAGGTCTACGATGTCCAACACTGAACACAGAGTCACTGATAGTGATAGTTAACTGAATCGGAGATCGCGGTCTGCAGGTCTACGATGTTCCCACACTGATCACAGAGTCACTGAGAGTGATTGTGAGTATTTTGATATAAGTTCTCGCTTATAAAGGTGGTGGCTCCTCCCACTTTTCTTGAATCCACTGCTTACAATTGAATATATATTTATGTTACAATAATATTATTTACTAGTATGTATAACATTTCTAAGAACTGGGTAAATTGGTTCTTTGATATTTAATAGATAAATGTTTATCAGTTTCTTTGTAAACTGTCAATGTTAAGAGATTATCTTTTCTAGAGGTGAATGAATGTCTTTTGTTGTCTGTACTAGGCAGGTAGTAATTCTTTATCAACATTCCTTGGAATTGCTTAGTAGCATTAATTAGTTTCTAAGAATTGGTCAATAGATCTTTAATATTTTTAATAGCTAACTAATGTTATCTTTTCTTATTAGTTGTATAGACTGCTAATTGGAATTAGTTATATTCTTTTGACAATACCCTTTTTGTGTTCCTATATTATTTGTAAGTTGTGTAGTAGGTAGAGTTCTGACAATACCTATTTATTTGTCATTTGTATAGCAGGTAGCGTTTTACAGTATTTTATTCTAGACAAATGTACGTGGAATTTTTACCTGGATATATTTCTACTTTTCCACATACATATTTTATAGCGATATTAGTAATATATTCTGTTTTCATTATTTATAGATTTATTTAATTTTAATAACAATTTAATATATTTCGGAACATTTTAGTTTCAGATCCATGCATATTAGAGTTGTATCTTAGTTTATATGTCTCCTATCATATTAATCGCTACAAATTAAACCAGTTTCAAAACTTGGGCAGCTTCATCTTCAGTAGTTTCTTATCGACTGATGTTATGTTAATCAGGAGAACTGCTTCTTCCTCCCTCTGTTATTCTATGTGAGAGTATTAATTAGGGGATGGTAGAAGGGCGATGGATTTATCACAGGATGTGGGTTTAATACAAGGATTTATTAGAAGGAATTCCCATAATGTGGGAATTTTATGCTCGCGGTCTAGTCAGGTTGGGTTCGATGAGCGATGAGGATAACTTATCACAGGGATAACGAGGGAACTTCGTACGGGTAGCTAAAATTTGATCAATAATTGAAGTTCAATATTTACTTGATTTATTTTGAATAGAATTCAAAATACATATTATATAATAAATGATGACACTTGATGATACGTTGTGTTAGTGATCTGACTTTGCAATAGAATAATGAAGAATTATTATGATTAAAATAATAATATAAAAATTATGGATAAGTATTTAGTCTATGTTCTCCCCTTCGATATCTGGGAGGCTTCTCGCAATTACAATGAAACTTATTGATGTTCTCCCTTGGCTAGTTGGGAGGCTTCTGTTCTGTATGAGTCTCAATTTGATATATGAAAAACTTCAGTATTCCTTCGCTACAGAAGAAGGGATGCACTTTCTTTCTATTGGTTTAAACTTATATTACATATATGTAAAGGGTGTGGCTTTTCGAGCTACTTATTTACAATGTTGCCAAGTTGTTCCTAGTTGGGCCTTTGGGTTTTTTATTAAGGGCCTAACAGCTCATTTAAAAACCGTTAGTTTAAATTAATTTTAATTTGTAGTTCCTCATTATCTTTTAACTGATCCATCCATAGTAATTCTGCCCGAAGGCAGGTCTTTCACTGCAATCATAGCATTTTCATGATATGCTTGCAGCTTCACTAGGGAATTGTGTAGGTGTGGTAGCTTCCCGTTGCTTTCCACACCGGTGAAGGATGATGATGATAATGATAAGGATGATCAGGTGAGGAAAAACCCCGATAAAAACCTCATCCAGAAAAACTGCCCTGACCGGGGATTGAACCCGGGCCCGCTGCGTGACAAGGTAGCACGCTACCTCGAGACCACACTTTTAACTGATAAGTATCTAAATTTATTCAAAGTTAAAATTGGGAAACACATTATGAGGTTCTTAATTAATAAATTAATGAGTCATTTTAACATCTTACCTCATATTTCATGTTTTTTCAAACACGGTAACTATAGTTTTCAAATGATCTTGTCATTCATTTTCAACCGCCATTATGACTACTGGATATTCTAAATTTATATTTGAAACTTCATAGTGACATAGTGACATTTCCCTTGTCACTCATAGATATTATTTTGACTGACATTTTAGTCTGTTTTCAAATAGAGGTCCTGACACATTTCTATTAGCAAAGAGTTCAGTATCAATAGCTTTCTATTGTATTCAGGTACCTGGGTCTACCTTTGTCATACCCTATGTGTTCTAGACTTTCTGGCTTCAACTATATTGGAATAACCCAAATTTAACAAAAGGAGTTTCCTTAGTCATTTTTAATAAGAGGAAATCAACTTTTATATAATTAATCAATAAAATTGATTCATTAATATGATCATTGGATTTCTAATAAATTTCTGATTAATTAAAGTCCAACTCGATATGTTTCTCTATATTACATTAAT
Organism: Diploptera punctata; assembly: GCA_030220185.1. Lineage (NCBI taxonomy): Eukaryota > Metazoa > Arthropoda > Insecta > Blattodea > Blaberidae > Diploptera > Diploptera punctata. The sequence continues at coordinate 61,032 of JASPKZ010007370.1, read as the reverse complement.
ATCTCAAATTATGGGCCTATATTTAAATAATTTAGCTTTAATTAAATGTCTAGTTAATATTTGAAACTAAAAACAATCTGGAGGGAAATTCAGGTTACATATGTGATAATAGTAGAAAATTACTCAGTATAATTCCCAACATTAATTAAATATAATTACTCAGTATAATTAAAATATTTGTTGGCTTTTGCAGTTTTTGTCTTTATTAGATATTTCTAGTGTTGCCACATACCTTCTAAACTTTCTTGCCTTCTTCAGCCTAAGATTTTATTTCATGAAACATCCAGTCCTTTGCAAAGTGGAGAAAAGAAGACATCACTGAATTAGAGAAGTGATATAAATTGCATAAAATCCAAATAGTCTCTATAGAGACATAAGCTTTATTCTAGGAATCATTTAAAAATTTTTCTAAATTTACATTTTTCCTCAATGTCTGGAATTGGCAACCAGACACTGGACTTCCATTGACCAGCAAACACCTGTTATTGCTTCCATTCAGATAAGACCATTTGAGGCAACACATATACAACAAACAAATTTATTAACACTGATCCCAGGCCAGCTCTAAAGACCACAACATGAACTCTTGTATGTGGTGGGTGATACCTGGAAATCTCTAACAATTACTCAATTGAACTTTTATAGGAATAAATTACTACGATGTTTAATTTAAGATAAATTAAAATAAATTTGAAGAGAAAAATTTTTGCCCAGACCGGGACACGAACCCGGGACCTTTGGTTTACTGTACCAATGCTCTTACCAGCTGAGCTACCGGGGAGAGATCCAATCTAGTTGCAAATTTTTCTCTTATATATGTTGTAATTCCTGCACACCAAATGCTTATGAACTTCGAAATTCCCGCGGATTCTGACCTGATCCAGAGGTTTATCGGTCCACCAACAGAGGGAAGAAGAAGTTGTTCTTCCGATCGACATAACATCAGTTGGCAAATTGTACTGAGGATGGGGTTGCCATGACCCCAAAATCGTGATCTACTTAGAAGATTGTTTGTGAGTAGAAGTATGAAACATTTTAATTTATCTTAGATTACTCAATTATTTGAGCAGTTTACTGTGAAGTAGATTTGTTAAAGGTAAAGTGTTGAATTAGTGTCCATATAGCAACTTCGTTCTTAGATAGAACTTCTATTTTGAAATATAATAAGGTAATTTGCAAGTAAATAAGGAGAATTATATAAGTGAATGGGATGATATTTTTACATGTTACTTCAGAATGATCTGAACCGGTTTCAAATGGCATCCCCTTTATTCTCAGCTAAAATTCCGACTGTTGAACTTCGGCCATCACCATCAACTTCACAACTGCCATTCTGGTGCAGATTTGATGAACATTGAGATCAAATCTTGAAGTTCCAGGCGAGGAAGATTTAATTTCAATTTTCATCAAACTTGCACCTGATGGCAGTTGTAATGTCGATGGTGACGGTGGGAGTTCGACAGTTGGATTTTTAGCTGAAGATGAAGGGGAAGCCCTTTGAAATGAGTCCAGTGGAAATCATGGATTATTTGTGAGATGTAAAAATAATATCCAATTCATTTATATAAATTATAATTTGCCCCTTAGTGTTACTTCTCATTGTATTTTTTACTGAAATGAAGATAATTTTTCAAGAACAATATCACAAGAGTTTTCATCTTGTTGATAATTCATTACCAGAGCATAGGAATGGGAATGAATTGTTCAAAGGGATGAAAACTTGTATGGTATTTTAAAAGACAGTTTAGTGAATGGAACTAAAATATATTAGTGATTAAAATATTTAAAAAAATATTTAATGAATAAAAGTTTTAATAAAAGATGTTAATAAAATGGAAATGTATTAAGTTATTGTAATAGAAAACTGTTAAATTTAACCCATTACTTTCCAGGATTCCCAATACAGTTGAATAATATTCTATGAATTTTAACACACTTAAGCTTCAATTGTCCACTGCTGTGGTCTCGAGGTAGTGTGCTGCCTTGTCACACAGTGGGCTTGGGTTCAATTCCCAGTTGGGACAGGCTTCCTGGGTGAGGTTTTTTTGGGGTCACCTGTAAGACAAATGTCAGGAAGCTTAGGGCCCAATGGTTCCCGAAAATCATCTGGCCATCATCATTATCATCCTCATCATTTCACCGGTGTGGAAAGCAATGGGAAGCTACCACACCTATAATTCCCTAGTAAAGGTGTAAAGCATAGCATGAAAATGCTATGACTGCAGTGAAAGATCTGCCATAAGGCAGAACACTATAGATAGATAGATAGATAGATAGATAGATAGATAGATAGATAGATAGATAGAAGCTTCAATTGATCACTATTCATGTTGAAGTGTTCATTACAGATTGATGTGATAGATCTTAGAGATGTAAATATGTTCACTTTATGCAGATGTTCTGCCAAACATTCATAAGTAATGCCACGAGTGATTTCCAATTTATCTAGAGAATTTGGAAGTCAAGAGTGGCATTTGTTAGGACTATTTAACGAATAAAATTAAGCTGTTTACTCACAAATCATTATTTAACTATAGTTACTTTAAAATATTTATATATTTAATTTAAACAGCAATGTTTGAAAACAAATGAGAAACGATAGGTATGCTTCATCTGCTTCTTTCGTTTATCACTGCAACCAGATCATACTATTTATTGCCAAAGGAATGCAATATTGTAAGAATGCTCTCTAGTGGAGAAAAAATGAAATGCATCAAACTGTATATTAATTCATTTCTGATGTCGTATGATGTAAATATGACAATTATATTTTTCTGGATTATTACCTGGGAAAAAATACATTTAAGAAAGTGCAAACAGTGGTTTCTTTTTTTGGTGATATAATAAATTGCTACAAATGTTTTTATATTAACTTCTGCAAGCACTATGTGTTGACATGCATGCACTATATATATACAATCTGGTAGCTGTATTTCTTATAGGCTCAGTCACTGCAAAATAATGGTCAGACCTGTTCAGAATATTAAAAAAGGAGGCGCTTTCTTTAATATGGTAAATATAAGACTGATAAATATTTCGTGAAACACGACTCTGATTGGTTGTAAAACAGAAATCATTGAAACGTGATTGGTCATTGACTCCCATTTGGGGCATGAGTTAAATAGTCACTATAAACATGGCTGTAGATTCCTTTCTTGTTTTGTTTTTTAATAAGTCCCAAAGTTCCATTCCAAACTTTATCTTTTCTAGTATGATTTTTTTTTAAATGTGTTAACAGAAGATTTAAATTAAAATTCTTTATACCTCACCTCATATCCAGTCTTCTAATTATACCAGTTTCAAAACTAGGTGGTTTCATCTTCAGCAATATCTTATTGACTGAGGCGAGGGTATAAAGAATTTTAATTAAAATCTTAAATGAAACCTCCCTAGTGATTTTTCCTATAAAAGTTTAATGTGTTAAGTTTTATTTCTTATTAGTTTTTTGCAGTTTCAAAATTCATGAATTTATTTTATACATTAGTTGAATTTATTGTATAACAATGTTTTGATGGTCTTCTGTAGCTTATAAATCAAACGTTTGTGTCAGGTTTCCACAGTTTCTGAACAATTGTGCATCAGGCGTGACAATATCAGTCTGACAGTATTTCAGTGATTTGTTCAAACTGACATGGGCTGTAAATTGGATTGATTAATTTTCAGTGGCTAGCATATGAATAGAATAGTTTATGTAATTTCTATTAAGTACTCCACTTGTTAACTGATAAAATTACTAAGTTTGCCATTTTATTCGTATGTTGAATAGCTGCCAAGAACAAGGTAGGAACTAACATTTTTCCGAAGTTGAGTTTTTCATTGGAATGGTTGTTAATGACACATGGGACCTTTCCACGTAAAAATCAGACTTTGAAAAAAAAAATAGGGTTGTGACCTTGTTTGGGAGATGTTCAGTTGATGAAAGTGACATCCATTGTATGAATATTACAATACATTCTATTCTAATAATTAAATTAATGTTTTTATTACCTCACCTCATATCCTTTTTCTTCTATACTGCAGTTTCGGAGCTTATCTCCATCGTCAGTAGCCTCTGGTCGACCGGTGTTATGTCGTTTCTTGGCGGTTTCCTTCTTACTTCTGTCGGTGGACCGATGAACCTCTGGATTAGGTCAAAATTTGCGGGAGTTTCAAAATTCATGAGTTTTTCTTTTTTGTTTTTTTGGATGTAGATTTTTTCCCAGACATTTAATAGATACAGAAGTTAGCCTAATCAAACAAACAGATAAACTAAAGGAACTCAAAGTCTGGGAAAAAATCCACATCCAAAAAAACAAAAAACAAAAACTCATGAATTTTGAAACTCCCGCAAATTTTGACCTAATCCAGAGGTTCATCGGTCCACCGACAGAAGTAAGAAGGAAACCGCCAAGAAACGACATAACACCGGTCGACCAGAGGCTACTGACGATGGAGATAAGCTCCGAAACTGCAGTATAGAAGAAAAAGGATATGAGGTGAGGTAATAAAAACATTAATTTAATTATTAAATTAAACCTCATAGTGTTCTTTCCCTGTGAAAGTTAAATAAACATTCTATTCTGTTGTGTTCTGCCGTAGGGCAGGTCTTTCACTGCAATCATAGCACTTTCGTGCTTTGCAGCTTTAATAGGGAATTATAGGTTGGTACCTTCCCGTTGTTTTCCACACTGGTGAAATGATAAGGATGGTAATGATGATGGCTGATGATTTTTAGAGACCATTGGGCTCTAGACTTCCTAACATTTGTCATACAGGTGAGGGAAAATCCTGGGAAAAAAAACCTCACCCAGTAGCCTGTCCCGACCGGGAATTGAACCCGAGCCCACTGTGGGTGACAAAGCAGCACGCTACCTCAAGATCACACTGGTGGACTTACATTACATAGTACTCTAATATTACCTTTATCAGTTTTTGTTTTTAAATTTTAAAAAGAGACAATATGAAATAAAAGAATGTTGAAGAATTATGAGTTTATCCGACTTTGAATAATAGTTGATTTGTGTGTTATAGGGATTCGGCAACGTGGGTCTCCACACCATGAGATATCTCCATCGTGCTGGAGCTGTGTGCATAGGAGTTATAGAAAGGGATGGATCTATCTTCAACCAAGAAGGAATTGATCCAAAGGTAACTGTTTTTACATGCTTTATATTAGCTTGACCTGTATCTATCTATCTATCTATGTAACTGAATCTTTCAACGCGATTTTCACCCACTTAAAATCATTGGATCGACTTGAAACTTTGTATACTTGTAGAGGACCCATGACAATACAATAATTTCATATTTAGTTTCTAAAATCCTGGCCATAATCATCAGAAAATCAAAAAAAGTGTTTTTTGTATCAATGTAACGGAATCTTTCAACGCGATTTTCACCCACTTAGAAACATTGGATCGACTTGAAACTTTGTATACGCGTAGAGGACCCGTGACAATACAATAATTTCATATTTATTTATTATATCTTCATATTTCTATACACAGAAATGATGTATTACTAGGGGATTCATCTTGTAGGTTAAGTAATTTTAAAGAATCATTGTAATAATTTTAATAAATTTGAGAACCAAGTTTAGAAATGTACTGGTCTACAGATAAAATGTTTGCCACACCATTTCTTTGAAAATGCATATCACACAATAGATTTTCATCCATTATTATTAATTAAATAAAAATAAAACGTAGTTTTATTTGATTTTCATATTTATTATATAATTCAGTGACAGCTGTTTCGGTACACTGTACCTTCTTCAGACATGTTAACAAATTATGAATTGTGTTCCAACTGATCTAAGCAACAATACAACAATATTTATTTAAATTTTTAAATTTAACAAAGGGGATTCATTCAAATCAAGTTGAGAATTTAACAGTTTTTTACTACTTTTAAACTTATTAATTTCTACAGCCTCCAAAAGATCTAACTTCTTACCCTTATCACAAATATGTAAAATTTCAAAATTTGGATCAAAACAATGATTAAATTGGAATAGGTGGTAAACACCAACTCAATTGATTTTCATCCATTTTGAGATTTCTCTATTTCACTAGTAATAATGCAACAGATGACAAATTTAATAAGATAATAAACCTTCAATGTTTTTATTATTAATTTCATACATCTCAATGATGGATAAATCATTTGAAGAGAAAAATTATACACTCAGACTGGGACTTGAACCCATGACCCTTGGTTCTCTAGACCAAATGCTCTACCACCTGAGCTACCTCAGCAAGTACCGATCTAAATACAAATTTTTCTCTATATACGTTGTAATTCCCGCCCACCAAATGCTATGAAGCCTTTGCTTCTATCTTTGCAAATGCCAGCTTCTTTATTAAGAAGACATATTTGGGAATTATACATTACATTATGAATGCCAATACGGCTTTTTTCAATGTTTTATTATTAATTTCATACATCTCAATGATGGATAAATCATATTTGAAGAAAAAATTATACGCTCAGACCGGGACTTGAACCTGGGACTCTTGGTTCTCTAGACCAAGTGGTCTACCACCTGAGCTACCTGAGCATAGCATTTGGTGGGTGGGAATTACAACGTATATGGAGAAAAAATTGTGTTTAGATCGGTACTTGCTCAGGTAGCTCAGGTGGTAGAGCACTTGGTCTAGAGAACCAAGGGTCCCAGGTTCAAGTTCCAGTCTAAGTGTATAATTTTTCTCTTCAAATATGAGGATAAACCTTGTTTTCGCACCTCATAATAATACTTATGTCAATATATACACCAGGGAAAAAACTTACAGTAGATGAAAGTCTAATGTTATGGGAAGGATGTCTTAACTGGAAACAGTTTATTCGGTACAAAAATGCCAGATTCGGAAAAAAAGTTCTAATTTATGTGAATCCAGAAAGAACTGGATACCTGTATAATAGTAGTGTTTACATAGGAAAAGAAAGTGATATTGTGGGTGATTCAGAATTGGGCTCTCTGTTTCTATTGTTATGCATCTGACAGAGCCATTGTTCGATAAGGGTAGACCACTTTCTAGACAATTTGTATAGATCCCCTAAATGTTGCATTGTTCTACACAAAATGGACACAAATACAATTGAAACTGTCTCCACAAACATGGTTGGTTTAAATTTGAAGAGAAAAATATATTTGAGCTACCTGAGCAAGTACCGATCTAAATGCAAATCTTTCTCTATATACGTTGAAATTCCCGCCCACCAAATGCTTTGAAGCCTTTGCTTCTATCTTTGCAAATGGCGGCTCCTATATTAAGAAGACATATTTGGGAATTATACATTACATTATAAATCTTTAAATATGATTTATCCATCATTGAGATGTATGAAATTAATAATAAAAACATAGAAAAATATATGCCTAAATCGGGATTTAAACCCAGTATCTCTGGTTCTATATACCAGTGCTTTAACAATTTAGAGTAGTTGATAAAGTTGTAAAAATTGTTGCAGTTTTGGATATTTCCATTGTACTTGTAAAGATATTAGGCATCTTGATTTACACATAGATTTTTCTCTTATACTAATATGATTCCCGCACGCCAGATAGCAGTGAACTTCATTCCACAAATGACATCTAGCAGCCTCTTAAACAAGAAGACTTTTAAATGGAAATCAACACTACATTTATATGTTAATATTATTCGTTTTTAAACATCTTAATGATGGACAAATTATATTTGAAAAGAAAAATATACGCCTAGACCGGGGTATGAACCCAGGACCTTTGACTCTCTATGTCAATGATCTTCCATCTGAGCTACCTAGGCCTCCAATCTAAATGCGTATTTTTCTCTTATACATAGTATATGGAAGAGCATTGACATAGAGAGTCAAAGGTCCTGGGTTCAAACCCTGGTCTAGGTGTATATTTTTCTTTTCAAATATAATACTACATTTATAGCCAGTAAATCTAAGATTCAATGTTTACTACTAATTTTTTTTATTAAATACAATAAGAAGTATCATTAAGAGGTTTACCTAATAATTAAGATATTTGGTCTGTATATTCTTACCTGTTAAGGTTGTTTTTGTTGAACATATGATTCAAGGCTAGTTAGCCACATCTTCAGCTATTACAGACTGATTTTTCTCAAGTTGTCGGCCCTGATTCTTGACTCCTGCTTCCTCTTCCTGTGGTCCAATGAATATGCGAAGGTTCCTTTCTCTGGGAATTTCAAAATTTAATATCAGTTTAGCATCAAAAAATGATTATAGTTTAAATAAAAATCAACAAAAATGTAAAGATAGATGATAGTAAAAAATCAGGAATATATAAAATAAAATGTGCAGACTGTGATAAGATATACATAGGGAAAACAAAAAGAAATTTAACCATTAGAGCTAAAGAACACTTAAGAAATGTAAAAAAAGGAGAAGTAGAAAAATCTGCAGTGGCTGATCACGTTTGGTCAGAAAAGCACAAAATAAATGTAAACACAAAATTATTAAAACTGTTAGAAAACACAAATGAACTCACCATATAGAAAAAAATCTACATACAGAAGAACAAGGAAAGAATTATGAATTTTGAAATTCCCGGAGAAAGGGATCTTAGCAAGTTCATTGGACCACAGGAAGAGGGAGCAGATATCAAGAATCAGGGCCAACAACTTGAGAAAAATCAGTCTGTAATAGCAGAAGATTGGGCTAACTAGCCTTGAAACATATGTTCAACAAAAACAACCATAAGAGGTAAGAATACACAGACCAAATATTTTAATTACTGTTTAATACTAAATTTATCACTTCTCACTGAATGACAAATTCAATTTGAAGAGAAAAATGTGTGCCTAAATCAGATTGGTTTTCTTAAAAAACATAACTGGAAGTGCATTGCAAAAATGGAGGAATTACCTCCCCTTACATACGTAATATGGAATGACCAGAGACAGATGTAAATTTTTTCTAATTGGCATTCGAGGATGATTTGAAAAATACAAGGAAATTAGATTCAGTTACAAAAAAAAATATTCAAACCAGACAGTGTACACATTTACAACCAGAATATGGGTGGGGGTGAACATAGTGGACACATGCATACCCAACAATGTACAAAACAATAAAAATGTACAAGAAATAATTTAATTCATCCATATGATTTATATAGCCATGTATAACAGTCTAGTTATTTGGAAATCCCTGCATGTAGGGCAACACATGACACTCTTAGATTCCTGTCTTACTATTTCACATAATTTAGTTGAGGAGCTCCATATGTCACACTTACCTCATTTAGGGGGTAAGAATTGTTGCAAACCTTCACCACACTGACTAAAAAAAGTCATTTTATTTAATGGCTACAAAAACAAAAGAAATATGCAAGCTGCTGATATTAAAGCAGATGGTTGTATCTTAAAGAAGATGTAGATGTTGTGGTACCATTTAAAGAACTTTGCTTCCCACCTGCCGTTTTGTAGTATCAATAGGTAGTTGGAATCCTTCTTTCTTTCTTGGGTTCGACTTCAGTTTGCCACGGCTATGAGTTTCCCTTCAGGGGAACAGAGGGAAGACTAAAAAAAATGGATTTCACTCAAATAAAAACACTGAGTAACTTTAAGAAAGTAGCTTCCACATTTATTATTACTTTTAGTTCTTTTAACTTAAATAAAACTTGTATTTCTTCACATATATTGACCGTTATATAATGGCGGTACTAATTACTATCGGAGACTCAACTGTCACAAATTATACCATTCAGAATCTATAATTTCGACTTGAAATTAACTGCACATATGTATTTTTTTTAACTTTCACAGGGAAAGAACACTATGAGGTTTAATTTAATTCTTGCACATATGTAGTTATGTGATGCAATTTTCCTTAGTTTAGTAATAAATTTATACTCAATATTACAAAAATCACGAGCAACCGTTATTATCTAGTACTTGTCACCATCACCTCTTCGAGTGCAATGTTCAGAATCTCCTTCCCACAATCCACTATTCCAATTAAGTCATTCAAATCTGATTGGTTAACCAACCTGGCCTATGAGTGCTATTGGTTGACTCACATACAAGTTATCCAATCACTTCAAAGTATATGTGGCAGTTGATATTTCAAACTCCTTTAAAATCCATAACTGATTCTAGAACTTTTTAGAACTACATAATATTCTCAAAAATTTTTTCTCTTCAAATATAAAATTTTATTATGTTGATTGACTGTATTATTTTGTTTGACAGCAACTAGAAGATTATCGTAATGACACAGGTACCATTGTTGGCTTCCCCGGTGCAAAACCATATGAAGGAGATAATTTAATGTATGAACAATGTGATATTCTAGTTCCAGCAGCAACTGAGAAGGTCATCACGAAGGAGAATGCTCATAAAATACAAGCGAAGGTAACTTATAACTTGATTAAATATTTTCTCACAAATTTTTTCATTGCTACATTTAGAAGAATATATTCCATGTTAAATGTTACAATTACACATTTTTCACCAAAGGGCTTAAGATGGAATTTAAGGGAATTCTTCAGAGGTATAGGTAGCATTTAATTACATACTTACTTGGAGTTCTGCTGAGCTATAAATAGGAAGATTACTATATGAAAGGGTAGCTGATTCCTACATAAATAAATAACATTATTTAAGTTTTTATCTAAAGGGGGATAAAATTAAATTGGAATATATCTACATTGGAGTATTATTAAGAAATCATTTATTTTAACTTATATTTTGACTCTTAAAAGATATAAAATAATTACATTCATATATATATATATATATATATATATATATACATATGTATAAACTAAATCTAATTCTAACTATAAACTAACCCAGCTTATTATTCCTACATTATGACTACTTGTATAAAAAAAAGGGAAGAGAGAGAGAGAAAGAGAGAGATATGCATTTGAGACATTACCTATTTCATATTTAAATTAATGTTGGGAAGTAAACATTATGAGGTTATATCATTAATATTGAGTGGAGAACATATTTTTAATAACTCACCTCATACTATTTCAAATTTCTTTGATACCATTGGTTTCAAACAAATTTTTCGTTCAATTTCAACAGTTGGAGTCATGACTGAAGATGAATGAAAAATTTGTTTGAAACTCAAAGAAATTTGAAATTGTATGAGGTGAAAAATTTGTTTGAAACCAATGGTCTCGAAGAAATTTGAAATTGTATGAGGTGAAAAATTCGTTTGAAACCAATGGTCGCAAAGAAATTTGAAATTGTATGTGGTGAGTTATTAAAAATATGTTTTCCACTCAATATTAATTACCTATTTCAACCTAATATTTGAGTAAAATCCTTTCAAGATTCTACTTAGGTTCTAATCTGTAAGACTTAAGATACATTATATTATTATTACTTTAATGATGATACTTTGATTCTATTTAAAAAAAACCTGGATGTAATTAATATATGTTATGCACTCACCCCATGTCGACTCTGGATCACCAACAAGAGTCAGAGACATTTCACCTTGATTCTTAAATACACCACCTAACAGGACGTACCCCTGACACATACTTTCTCTCTCTCCCCCCCCCCCTCTCTCTCTCTCTACCTGCCATGAGCTAGACATATTTCTAAATTCAGCAATTTTACAGTTAGTTTTCTGAAATAGTTTTAAATATATCATAATGCATGTTTCATATATCTTTCCTCAAATATTTTCTACGCATATAAATTATTCCTTACTTTAGAATCCTTTATTGTAATTCATAATTTAGTTTAAAATTAAATATCTATCTTCTTAACCTAAATGTTACCCTATTGTAACATTAAACTTTATTTAATTCTTAATTTTTAGATAATTAGAAAAAAATGTTATCTGTAATATAAGATTGTCCAAGCTGACTGATAATTTCAGTCTGATGTCTAAGTATACCTGTACATTAGGATGTCCCAAAAAAATTGGTCTTTTATTTTTAACGCATACCCTCTTAATTTTATTTGTATATGTAAACAATTGTAAGTACAATTTGGTGTACGTAGGCCTGTGGCAACCTGTGCCGGCTTGCTTCGAAACATGTCAGCACTTGCAAACTTTGAAAAGAAAATTTAACAGTAATGTTTTTTTTTATTGTAAAATAGTAAATAGCTATACATTTGGGCATACTGATGTTTTATTTACTAAATAAAATTTTAGTTCTAGAATCTTCCTATACTAACCCAGAAAAATGTTCATGTCTTATGTTTGGCATGAAGTCAGCATGGGTTGTCATGATCCAATCAAAGTAATATTTAAGTTATGTAGATAGGAAATAACACTATGAGGTTCTTTAATATTGTTTATTTTTTATTATTTCACTCACCTCATACTTCATAAATCATAGCAGACCCTGGGTTTCTTCACGTAATTTGTGACATTGTCAATGCTGCGTCACGTTCACAACTGACGTCCAACGGCCTTCTATCCTGCAGACTGACCTCCGCGCCATCTGGTGGCCGACCGAAGAATTTCCAAATCAGTCCTCTTTCTTTATAACCGGGTATTTCAAAGTTCATAGTTGTATTTTCATTCTTGCATATGTAAATTTTTTCCCAAATTGTGAGTTCCTTCGGTTTTTCCAATTGTTTAAGTAATTTTGTTTTGTTTTCAATTCTATGTTTTTCTGACCAGGCATGTGCAGCTATTGCAGATTTTTCGGTTTCTCCATTTTTAACATTTCTGAGGTGTTCTTTTAATCTTGTATTTAGATTCCTTTTTGTTTTTCCTATGTATATCTTTTCACAATCTTTACAATTAAATTTGATAAATTCCCGATTTTTTACAGTCTTCAATTTTTTCATTTTTGTTGTTTTTATTAAATTACCTAAGCTGTAATCATTTTTCGGTGCTAATTTAATGTTGAATTTGTTGAAAATTTTTTGAAACTTGTCAAATACGAAAGGATGGTATGTGAACTTCTTGAATTTTTTGCCTATATTTTTATCTGTCTGAAGAGTACTTTCATTGATGACTTTTTGTTCTTTGAATTTATTTATTTTCTTGTGTATCATTTTCTTGTGAAAACCATTATCCTTAGCAATTGTATGATGTGTTCTTTCTCTTTTTTGTAATTTTCTTTGCTCATGGGGACATTCACAGTCTGTGTGTTAAACTATTAAATACTGCCTGTTTGTGTGAAAAATGGTTAAATCCAGTAGCTTTTATATAATTGTCGATGTGAGTTTCTTTTCTGTAGATTCCAAATTCTATTTTCTTTTTTTCTTCATTCCTAATCAATTTAAGGTCTAAAAATGGTATTTCAGATTATTTTCTATTTCCACTGTAAATTTGATTGTTTTATTTTGAATATTTAACAGTTTAATGGCATCTTCTAATTGTTTCTCTTTTACTATTGCTATGATATCATCTACGTATCTTCTCCAAAATTTAAACATCAAGGATGTGCTTTAGTTACATGACATTCAAAATTCCCCATAAACATGTCTGCTAAGAATGGTGATAATGGATTTCCCATTGCGAGTCCTGATTTTTGTCTAAAGTATTTTCCTCTAAAGGTGAAGAACATTTGATTTAAGCATAATTTTGTTAGTTTTATGTATTCTTTAACGCTATCATCATCTAATTTGTTTTCTTTCAACCATTTTTCTAAAATTTTCAAAGTTGTGTCAGTCGGTATGTTTGTGAATAATGAAGTAACATCAAATGAGACCAATCTTTCTGAAGGTTCTATTTCTACATTTTCTAATTTCTCAACTAATTGGTAAGAATTTTCTACTGCTAAATTTTCAAATTTTTCCATACCTTTAAATTTATTGTTAAGCCATTTGGATATGTTATATGTCGGTGAATTTATATTGTTGATGATAGGTCTCATTTTCTTTCCGTCTTTGTGGATTTTACTCTTCAGACAGATAAAAATATAGGCAAAAAATTCAAGAAGTTCACATACCATCCTTTCGTATTTGACAAGTTTCAAAAAATTTTCAACAAATTCAACATTAAATTAGCACCGAAAAATGATTACAGCTTAGGTAATTTAATAAAAACCAACAAAAATGAAAAAATTGAAGACTGTAAAAAATCGGGAATTTATCAAATTAATTGTAAAGATTGTGAAAAGATATACATAGGAAAAACAAAAAGGAATCTAAATACAAGATTAAAAGAACACCTCAGAAATGTTAAAAATGGAGAAACCGAAAAATCTGCAATAGCTGCACATGCCTGGTCAGAAAAACATAGAATTGAAAACAAAACAAAATTACTTAAACAATTGGAAAAACCGAAGGAACTCACAATTTGGGAAAAAATTTACATATGCAAGAATGAAAATACAACTATGAACTTTGAAATACCCGGTTATAAAGAAAGAGGACTGATTTGGAAATTCTTCGGTCGGCCACCAGATGGCGCGGAGGTCAGTCTGCAGGATAGAAGGCCGTTGGACGTCAGTTGTGAACGTGACGCAGCATTGACAATGTCACAAAATTACGTGAAGAAACCCAGGGTCTGCTATGATTTATGAAGTATGAGGTGAGTGAAATAATAAAAAATAAACAAAGTAATATTTATTTGAGTTATTAAGGTCAAACAATAGCAGCATATCAATTATTCAAAATTGCCAGCAAATATAATATGAAAATTTCCACATCAAAATCCAAAACAATGGCAATGTGTGGAAAAAACATACAACGGGTGAAAATTGAGATTGATGGAAAAATTTGTAGAACAAGTGTCAGATTTCTCTTACTTAGGAAGTGTATTTGCAGAGTATAAGAGTGACATTGATTCAAAATTACAAAAATATAATAAAATGAATGGGGTAATACGAAGACATTTTGGTAAACAGATGAGGACAGAGACAAAACTAAGATTACATAACGTCACATCAAAAGCTGCTCTAAAATACGGAAGTGAAATTTGGATTTTAAATAAAAGAAACTCTCATAAACTTCAAGTAAGCCAAATGCGCTTCTTACGATCATTGTTAGGAGTTAATAGACTGGATCACCAAAGGAACACTATTATCAGAGGAAAACTTGGAGTAGCAAGTTTAAATGAAGATATCCAAAGATACCAACAAGAATGGAAAAATCATCTGAGAAGAATGGCAAGAAATAGACTTCCAAAATTGGCATTCCAATATACCCCAACTGGACATAGGGACCAAGGAAGACCAAAACATCGGTGGAAAGATCAAGACCATCTTCGCTAGGTTTACCGTACAGGCCACATGGCCTAAAACAAATTTGTTCATGATGATGATGATGATGATTAAGGTCAAACAGAAAAAAATAGAGGGTATGCACATTTTATTTTTTGAAAGAAAAACTTCCTTTATGTCTTGGGACACCCTAATGTACATTGCCATATGAGTCAAGTGTGTTCTCTTGTAGGATTTATTTAATCAAGGGTCATTTAAGTAAAAGGTAAAGTCATTCCACTACAGGCCTTAGGAGATTCTTGGGTAAAAGGAAGTTAAGGTTCCTATCTTTCTAGCAATTGGTATGAGATGTCAGTTGGGTTATCAACTCTGTGTGATGACCACCTTTACTCCCAGAACATAGTATGATAACAGAAGTACTCTTGAAAAAGAAGAACCACCTATGAAAAAATTTAGGAAAATTCATATATCACCCTTGGGTACATAATAAATTCCAAAAGATATTTGAGAAGTTTAATATTAAATTAGCACCAAAAAATAACTACAGTTTAAATAAACTAATAAAAACCAACAAAAATGAAAAAAAACTGATAAAAATAAAAAGTCAGGAATATATCAAATTGAATGCATGGGTTGTGAAAAGATATATATAGGAAAAATAAAAAGAAACCTAAAAATTAGAACCAAAGAACACATAAGAAATATTAAAAATGGGGAAATAGAAAAATCTGCAGTTGCTGCTCATGTTTGGTCTGAAAAACATAATATAAATTCAGACACTAAATTATTAAAACAGTTAGAAAATACAAAAGAGCTGACTATTTAGGAAAAAATTTATATTCAGAAGAACAAAAACAGAGTTATGAAATTTGATATACCGATGGAGCATGACCTTGTTTGGAGGTTCTTTGGCCAACCACAGGATGGAGCTGACATCGACATCCAGGTTGTGCAACATAATGCAACATAAATAAAACCAGTCTGGAAAAGCTGACGATAAAACAATTGTTTTGAAACATGTTCAAGAACAAATCAACATTAATATTGAGGTAAGATGTTCAGACTAAAAATAATATAATGATAACTTCTGTGAGAAGATAAGTCGACTCCAGAGTCATGGTGCCACCAAAAAATTTAGGCCAGTTTAAAAATCCTGATCCCTTCAGGACTTAAACCTTCTGGCTTGTAGCATATTGCCTTAATTAACTACACTATGGCCAAGTTGATTTAGTAATACTTATTTTCCTACAGATGTCAGCGAATGACAAGTGGTTAATTCATTATCTCAAAGAGACCCTAGAATACAAATAAGGTATTATATGGAAGGGAAAGGTCATTCACTCTATCATTGTCACAATGCAACTAACTCACTCCCGACCTTGGCAACAGTTTATATAATCCGGAGAAGGAAATTTCTTGGCGTCCAGTCGAAATTCTTCTAGTGTAGAAGTTTCTGGCACCGAACTATCCTGACATTGTGAGGGTAGATGCATAGAGAACCTTCCAGATATGGAGGTCTAGACAGTCAGTCATACTGAGTGAGTCTTTTAACTCATGAGCCATCAACTCGTGATTTTTCTATCCAGTAAACAATGTAAGATCCCTACTCCTGCTGTTACATGCGCAATTCAAATGCTACTATACAATGTGTCACAGTATTAATAAAACAAGAACCAAACATTGAAAATATAAAGATTTTTCATCTGTCTGGAGCACCTACATCTTCAATTGAGATAATTAAAGGCCTCCTTCCTATAGTAAATAATCTTTTGCAGCCAAAATTTTATCCTTACAAGTTTGTCGAAAACTTTTTGACTGAGACAAAGAACAACAAGCTGCTTGGTGTGTTGATTGAAAACTCAGATGTATTGAATAATTTGTTAATGTCTGAGGATTGCTTTATACTATTACATAGATGTTCATGATGGTGATGATGATTTGTATTGTTTTAGATCATTGCTGAAGCTGCTAATGGTCCCACAACACCAGCAGCTGACAAGATATTCATTGAGCGTAACATCCTCGTGATACCAGATCTGTACATTAATGCTGGAGGTGTAACTGTGTCATTCTTTGAATGGCTAAAAAATTTGAATCATGTTTCTTATGGACGTCTCACATTTAAATATGAGAGAGAATCCAACTATCATCTGTTAGGTATGTAACTAGTGCATATACTGTATTAAATTGAAATAAGAGGGCCTTTTGTGAAAGTCTGAAATTCAAAAAAACATTACTCTTTTTAAATCACTGATTAGGAAATAGGCCCAGTTGAGGTTAATGTTTTTATATTTAACGTAAAATAGATAGGAATTAATACTATGAGGTATTTTATCAAAGAAATTGAATTAGTTCTTTACACTTCACCTCATATTAACTCTCTTGGCTTGATTTCAAAGGAATTGTCCTTCATCCTCAAATAAAAAATCAGGAACTTAACAGATAATATATGGAGAATATGAAAAAGAATAAGGAAGAACTAAAAGAAATGTCCACCGCTGTGGTCTCGAGGTAGCATGCTGCCTTGTCATGCAGCGGGCCCGGGTTCGATCCCCAGTCGGGGCAGTTTTTCTGGGTGAGGTTTTTATCGGGGTTTTTCCTCACCTGTAAGACAAATGTCAGGAAAACTTTAAGGCCCAAACGGTCCCCGAAATCATATGGCCATCATCCTTATCATTATCATCCTTATCATTATCATCATCATCCTTCACTGGTGTGGAAAGCAACGGGAAGCTACCACACCTACACAATTCCCTAGTAAAGCTGCAAGCATAGCATGAAAATGCTATGATTGCAGTGAAGGACCTGCCTTCGGGCAGAATTACTATGGATGGAAGGATGGAAAACAAATGTAGGGAATTGTATGTAACATGCCCGTATACTTATATTCAATTAAAAATACACAAAATTTATTGTAGCTATATGTGAATAATTACCTGAGGAATATATATATATATTTTTTTTTTCCAAAAAATCCAAAATATACCTGAAAATTGAATAAGAAGTTGAGGTAGAAATAACCTAAAATACACCTTATTAACAATGGAAGATGTCTATAGTCATTGCTAAAACAGTATAGTTAACTTATGAAAAACATGCAAAAAAAAAAAAGGTTGTTGAGTACCTACCTAACCTAACCTGAATACACATGTTGGCCATAGCGGAAAGGTGAATAAACATTTTAGCAACATGTTACTAGCATGAATATTATGTGGTAAGTATCAATATAGTTAGTAACTAGTGGTCAATTGCAAGATTCATATACTGGCATCTAGCATAGAATAGACAAATTCTAAATACAAGAATGAAAGGGTGCCTTAGAATTATTTAAATATGGAGAAATAGAAAAATTGGTGGTAGAATTGATAAATCATAGAATTGAGTAGTCAAAATTGTTTAAATATGTTTAAAAATGTTAATATCTTCAACATCTATAAAGATAATGAAATCTCTGTTAAACAAGATGGCAAATTATCTTCTTGGGAAAAATTCAACACTGGAGTAAGACAGGGATGTGGACTTTCACCGGTGCTTTTTATTATATACATGAATAAATTAATAAATGAATGGAGGAAAACTCAACGAGGATATATACCCATCAATAGGAACCTCAAACTCGATGCTATTCTTTTTGCAGACGATTTAGCTCTTCTGGCACTTTCCGAAAATGATTTGCAACGATCAATTTAGAATTTACAAAAAATAGGTGCCAAATTTAATATCGAAATATCAATTAACAAAACTAAAATTATGGCATTTCATGGGAAGGACCCCATACAAAGTAAAATCTGTCTCCAGAATAAAATTTTAGAGAGATCTAATCAATTTAAATATCTTGGATATTATCTCTCTATCTGGGATGAAAAGGATATCCCTGAAAAAGTTACTAGTTATAATAAAAGTTTAGGAATTATTAATCAAGTTATAAAACCATCCCTTGTACAAAAAAACACCAGATTACATTTATATAACACTTTGGCTAGACCAGTGTTGACCTATGGTAGTGAAGCATGGACACTAAGAAAACAACATGAAAGCAGAATAACGGCTTGTGAAATGAGATTCATGTGCAGAACAGCGGGTTACACCAGATGGGATCGGAAAAGGAACACCGATATCTTAAAAGAATTGAAGACTACGCCAATTTTGGAATATATTAAACAGTACCAACTAAATTGGAAACACCATCTTGAACGAATGAGTTCAAATCGGATCCCCAAAGCTGTTTATAATTATATACCAAGAGGACGAAGATCACTGGGCCGTCCTATGAAACGCTGGAGGGAAAATTTTCTATAGGATCGTAACAGGCCTTGGCCTAATACTTGGAAGGAAGAAGAAGAAGAAGAAGAAGAAGAAGAAATTGTTTAATACCAATAAAATTCCATTGAGGTGAATAGTCATAAGATAAAAATTAAAATGTACCTAATGTTTTATATATTGACCAAATGTTTTTTACATTCAATGGGAGTTTCTATAGACAAAAATCTCAATGGGAAACCCATTATCACCTTTCCTGGAAAATTTATTTATGAGCGATTTTGAATGTAAAATCACTAAAGCACATCCCACAATGTTTAAATTTTGGAGCAGATATGTAGATGATATAATTTGTATTTAAAAGAAAAACATGTAGAAGATTCCCTAAAACTGTTATATTTTCAGAGTATAAATATCAAATTTACTAAAGAAATAGAAGAAAATAAACACTTATCTTTTTTGGATCTTAAATTGGTTAGAAATGAAGAAAAAAGAAAAATTGAATTTGGGATTCATAGGAAAGAAACTCATATGGAAAATCTGATTAAATCAACAGGGTTCAATCCAATTGGACATAAATTGGCAGCCTTTAATAATTTAACTCATAGATACGTAAACTTACCCTTAAATGAAGAAGATTTTAAACAGGAGAAAAAACACATAATCAAAGTAGCAAGAGAAAATGGGTTTGATGAAAAAATGGTACACAAAAGGATAGAAAAGTATAAGAAACAAAACATGATCAACAAAAGTACTCTTGAAAAAGAAAAACCACCAATGAAAAAATACAGGAAATTCACATATCACCCTTGGGCACATAATAAATTCCAAAAGATATTTGAGAAGTTTAAGATTAAATTAGCACCGAAAAATAACCACAGTTTAAATAAACTAATTAAAACCAACAAAAATGAAAAAAACCGATAAAATAAAAATTCACGAATATATTAAATTGAATGTAGGGGTTGTGAAAAAATATATATATATGTCCACCGCTGTGGTCTCGAGGTAGCGTGCTGCCTTGTCACGCAGCGGGCCTGGGTTCGATCCCCGGTCGGGGCAGTTTTTCTGGGTGAGGTTTTTATCGGGGTTTTTCCTCACCTGTAAGACAAATGTCAGGAAAACTTTAAGGCCCAAACGGTCCCCGAAATCATATGGCCATCACCATCATCCTTAGCATCATCATCATTATCATCATCATCATCATCCTTCACCGGTGTGGAAAGCAACAGGAAGCTACCACACCTACAATTCCCTAGTAAAGCTGCAAGCATAGCATGAAAGTGCTATGATTGCAGTGAAGGACCTGCCTTTGGGCAGAATTACTATGGATGGATATATATATATGTGTGTGTGTAGGAAAAACAAAAAGAAACCTAAAAATTAGAACCAAAGAACACATAAGAAATATTAAAAATGGGGAAATAGGAAAATCTGCAGTTGCTGCTCATGTTTGTTCAGAAAAACATAATATAAATTCGGACACTAAATTATTAAGACATTTAGAAAATACAAAAGAGCTGACTATTTGGGGGAAAAAAAAAACTTTATTCAGAAGAACAAAAACATATTTATGAATTTCGAAATACCGATGGAACATGACCTCGTTTGGAGGTTCTTTGGCCAACCACAGGAGGGAGCTGACATCGACATCCAGGGTTTACAACATAAATCCAACCAGTCTGGACAATATGCTGAAGATAATTGATATCCAATCGAAACATGTTCAAGAACAAATCAACATTAATATTGAGGTAAGATGAACAGACTCAAAATAATATAATTAAAATGTACCTGTTGGCAGTTGCTGTCGTCCTCAACTTTGTTAAAATAATGTATTTAAAATATTAGTTGGAGACCTTTTGTAAGTTAACTTCCATCATCAGCAGGATACATATGCACTACTAGTGCATAGATATATCAACTAGTAGCACATACATCCTGCTGATGATGAAAGTTAACTTTCGAAAGGGCTTCAACTAATTTTAAATACATCATTTTAACAAAGTTGAGGATGACGACACCTGCCAACAGGTACATTTTAATTTTAATTTTTATCTTAAAATTGTTTAAACAATTGAAAAGGCTGGCAGAATTCACTATTTGAGAAAATATCTACGATCAGAAAAAATGGACACAATCATTAGATTAACTTTTTTTAGGAATTAACACTATGAGGTATGTTCTCCACTCACTATTAATAACTATGAGGTATTATTTTTTTAAGAATAATTTTATCTTTCTTATTTAGGAACAACACTACGAGGTATATTTATTTATGTACAATTTTATCACTTACGTCATATTCTTCTGCTTAAACTAGTTTGAAACTATCTTCTGTTCCATCATCAGTATTTCCATGGCCGTTGTTTTGTCGTCCTATTGAGCAGTCTTTCACTCCCTCTGTTGGTAGACTGAAAAACCTCGAAATCAAGTCATTTTCCGTGGGATGGCAAAAGATGACTTTTCAGGATGACAAAAAAAAGTTTGTGGAAATACTGACAATGGAGCAGAAGATAGTTACAAAACTAGTTTAAGAAGAGGAAATGAGGTGAGTGATAAAATTGTACATAGTCAATTGTACATGAACAATTTTATCACCTCACCTCATATTCTTCTTCTTCTTAGGCCCGAATAAATGAATGCATTAGACCGTAAAAGGCGTTCTCTGCTGAGAAAGTTGTATCCTAATATGATTTTGCTTACTGAGAAATCTGTTCATGCGATAATAATTGTTGAAATTCGTAAGCTACCTGACAAGGTGACTTAAGAGAGAAACGAATCGTGAGAATCCCGAAGGGAATCAATGGTAACCGATGTAGTTTGAAACCTTGCCGCGTACCTTGCTGCTTTATCCAAGATGTCGGACCTTGAAGACTTCGATCATGTTTTCAGTATATGCGGAGAAGAGGAATTTGATAGAGTCTACCAAAGAATTCAACTGGAAGAACAGGAGAATCGGCGTAATATTGCGCGATGCAGACGTCGTATATGGTATTATTTGCAGGATGCAAGTGTAAATGTGTTCCTCTAGCAGACGAAAATAACGGAAGTGGTTTTATCGCTGAGAATTCTGGGTAATTTCTTGCCAATATTACAAAAATGACGACTTTCGTGCATGACCAGTTAGTGGGTAGCTAATTCGATCTTTGCACTTGCTCATGGAAAGTCAGCTCACCAGTGATTGGAAGTAATTTGAGTAGAGACTAATGTATTTGCATGTGGCCCTTAGACTAGTTTTGGATTCTTCTTCGGTTCCAAGTATTTTCACGACCGTTGTTATGTCGTCTTGAAGAACTGCCTCTTGTTCCCTCTGTTGGCAGAATGAAGAACCTCGTAATCAAATAATTTTTCTCGGGAATTTCAAAGTTCATTAATTTCTCCTTTCTGTTTTTTTGAATGTAGATTTTTTCACAATCCTGAGTTCTTTCGGGTTTTCTATTTGTTTTATTAATTTAGCCTTTCTTTCAATTTGATGTTTTTCTGACCACGCACGGACTGCCACTGCAGATTTTTCTACTTCACATTCTCAGGAATGTCAAGAATGGGGAAGTAGAAAAATCTGCAGTAGCATACCATGCATAGTAAGAAAAACATCAAATCAAAGGAAAGACTAAATTAATTATGGGTTATTGTGTACATATAAGAAAAAAATTCTTAAAAAGCATTTTCAAATTGATGGATTGTCGTTAAATTCAGGTTCATCTTATATATGGGTAAATACAGTATATTAAATCAAGAATGTTGCACAGATAGTGACGAAACTGGTCTGCATAAAAATAAAGAAATATGAGGTGAGTCAAATTAAACAACTGAAATATAAATTAATGAGTCATTTTAACATCTTACCTCATATTTCATGTTTTATCAAACACGGTAACTATAGTTTTCAAATGATCTTGTCATTCATTTTCAACCGCCATTATGAGTCATAATGGCGGTTGAAAATGAATGACAAGATCATTTGAAAACTATAGTTACCGTGTTTGATAAAACATGAAATATGAGGTAAGATGTTAAAATGACTCATTAATTTATTAATTAAGAACCTCATAATGTGTTTCCCAATTTTAACTTTGAACTGAAATATAATTAAATATAGTATAATTTTATTTTTATTAACATCTATACCATTTATCTGAGCTATATATTTGTGTCACTCATCAAATATCTGTTACCGATTTCAATTAAAGTAAGGTGTTACTAATTGCAATATGTAAACAAATCACTCTACTATCTATAGTAATGAATCTATTTATTGTACAGCAAAATATTCTTCTTATAGATTAAAAAAAAAAATTTGTAATGCAATTTACTCATTCGAGTACTGTTTACTTGTATGCAAGCTATTGATGTAAATACATCTAGGACAGGTGCAAGGATCCTGATAAAAGGGATGGCACATGTGTTTGGAAATCAGGTAAAAATTAATTTATATAATTATTTCTAGCTGCTTTCTTGGGCAGAAAAAAAAAAGTCATGAAGGATTTTTGTAAATCCAAAAGTACACTGCATATGTGCAAAGTTTAGGGAAATTGCTGAGGGATGGTTGTACTAATAAATGGATTAAAGAAGTAATGTGATCATTAGGGAGCGGATTTGTTCTAAAAGTTAAGATTGCAACATAGTATAGTGATAAAAGTTAATTTAACAAATCTTTATATCCAATCAAAAGAATTTTTTATAATATAACTTACAAAAAAGTTTCTTAATAGTTTTTGTGTGGGATCTAGAAATATTACATTTATATTACACAACTTAAGTCCTGCGCCGTAGCCGAGTGGTTAAGGTAGGAAGCCTTTTGGCGCAGAGCTATGGGGCTTGTGCTGGTTTGAGTCTCCATGGGGGAAGAAATCTTCTCATGGTATTTCGGCCAGAATGGACTAAACTATGTTGCAATCTTAGCTTTTAGAACATAAAAATCTACTCCCTAGTGATCACATTACAGACTTAGGAGAATCTTGGGGAAGTAGAAAATTAACATTCCCACCTTTCTAACACCAAATGTCAATCAGATTATCACTTCTGCATGATGGCTACCTTCGTCCCAGAACATACATTAGATACTAATTTCCATTAGAGACTAACAAGGGAACTGTCAACCATTGCATGCCATAACCTAACTTGAAATTTCTTCCAGAGAAGCGTTGTGATGTACAAAGACCTTGTCCAGTTTTTAACTGGAAGGCATTAAAATGAAGCGCCAAATCTCTCATTTAGGGTCGCATGTTTGGACGCATTAGACAGTAAAATGCCTTCTCTGCTGAGCAAGTTGTATGCTAATACGATTTTGCTTACTCAGAAATCTGTTCATGCGATAATAATTGGTTAAATTTGTAAGCTACCTGCGGAGGTAGCTTCAATGAGCAACTCAAATTAAAATCCCGAAGGTAACCGACGGGAACCGATGGTAATCGATGTACTTTGCTGCTTTATCCAACATTTATCCAAGATGTCGGACCTTGAAGACTTCGATCATGTTTTCGGTATACACGGAGAAGAGGAATTTGATAGAGTCTACCAAAGAATTCAACTGGAAGAACAGGAGAATCGGCGTAATATTGCGTGTCGCAGACGTGTTTGTATACGGTATTATTTGCGGGATGCAAGCCTAAATGCATTCCTCTATAGCAGACGAAAATAACGGAAGTGGTTTTATCGCTGAGAATTCTGGGTAATTCGTTGCCAATATTATGAAAACGTCGACTCTCGTGCATGACCGATAAGTCGGCCGTTAATTCGTTCTCAGCAATTGCTCACGGTGAATCAGCTCACTAGTGATTGAAAGTAATCTGAGTAGAGAGTAATGTTCTAACATACGACCCTTAAACTCTAGGGAGTTGGTAGATTGGATAACCCTCACTACCTGTCATCCGCGCTGTTCCTGCCTTACTTCATTCTGCTCTTATTCATGCAAGGGAGTCCATACAGTGAGTTGACATTGCTGGATTCTGGTTATATTTCTATGCCTTGCAGTTTAAAATGCCAGATAATTTTTTTGGACACGGCCTTCGTATATCATAATACTTCTGGGAGATATTTTGGCTAAACTTTACAGCCTGTGACGTGACTTTTTAATTCCTTCATAAACTCCTGTCAAATTTTATTTTTAGGGTTTCATTTTTCAAATTATTTCCCACCATTTACAATGATTTTTAAATTTGTTCTAATGATTATTTCAGTATATTTTTCTATGATATTTAAGTACATACATTGTATTTCTTAGTTTGTAGTTTATATAAAACATTACATTTTTATTGTAAAAATATTGGTCTTGACAGCATATTGATTTAACGAATATTCTGTGCAACAACAAAGATGTTCCAGTGCAGCCAACATAGAGTATATACTAGCTAATTGTACACATATACTTCAGAATTTTAGAACTTATGATTATTTTGGGCATTGCATTCTTTCACAAGTTAGAGTGCTTAAATTGGATTAGGTTAGCTTTTAGGTTCATTAAATATGTGTATATGTTGTGATTTCATAGTGTAAACTGCTTTGCATTTGTTGGTGCATGCACACGGTGTATGATTGGAACTTAGAAACATTTTTCGCGTCACATATTGTAAAATATTTCCGAAATTTGAAGGTAGGTTTCGGCATGCAATGGTTGACAGTTCCCTTGTGAGTCAACTCAGAGCTATAGTACTTCCTTGAAAGTTTTAGTTCAGCTTAAAATTTCTGATCCCCATCAGGAATTGAACCTGTGAGATTTCCACTTGTAGCATATTGCCTTAATGAACTATGCTACATCATGTAGCACTTATTTAAATAAGTTGCTGATAAAAATTTATTTTAATGCTGTTGGCAGTGCATGTAATATAACTGTGTCGTGTTTGCAGAATCTGTCCAAGAATCCCTTGAGAGAAGGTTTGGTAGAGTTGGAGGCAGGATTCCTGTTACTCCATCTGAGTCATTCCAAAAAAGAATCTCTGGTGCATCGGAGAAGGACATAGTGCATTCTGGTTTGGATTACACTATGGAGCGCTCTGCAAGGGTAAGTAGATTTGATTTTATATTAAATTAATGTTGGGAAGTAAACATTATGAGGTATAATCATTAAAATTCATCGGAGAACATATTGTTTAAACAACTCACCTCATAGGATTCATGCTTCCATGATATCGCGATTTCAAACATAGTCATGTTCATCTTCAGCCATAACTCAGTCGGAGTTATGGCTGAAGATGAACATGACTATGTTTGAAATCGCGATATCATGGAAGCATGAATCCTATGAGGTGAGTTGTTTAAACAATATGTTCTCCTATGAATTTTAAAGATTTGATTTTATTAAGTTATGTAGTAGGAAATAACACTATGAGGTTTACTTTAATTAATTCTGAGTTGTTTATTGACTCACCTCATATTTCTGACCTCCATGCAGACTCAGGGTTTTCTTCACTGCTTTTGTGACATTCTCGATGCAAATCATGTTCACAACATGCATAAAGAATGTAACAAAAGCAGTGACGAAACCCTGAGTCTGCATGGAAGTCATGAAATATGAGGTGAGTCAACAAAAAACTTAGAATTAATTAAGATTTGATTTTAATTAAATTATTTTTAGTCTGATCATCTTACCTTAATATTAATGTTGATTTGTTTCAATTATATCATAATCATCAGCACATTGCCCAGATTGATGATGAGTATGGTATAATCAAAACATGATCAAGAACAAATCAACATTAATATTGAGGTATGATGATAAGACTAAAAATAATTTAATTAAAATAACCTCAAAATATCACTTCCTGAAATAAAATATTAAGATTTGGTTTTACCTATTTTCTTGCACCCATTTTAAAACTTCGGTCTCTAGATCTGGCAATTCACTATTCTCATGTTCCATGCATTATTCTTTATGCAATTTGTACCGTATCTCCTTCTGACCACAGTAAGTTCTAATCATATTGCCCTGACAGAGGTGCATATGCCTTTCTCCATGAAGAGATTGACCAACTGTAATGTGCTTTGATGAGTGCATTCAAGAGTACTATTTTTAGTTATTCTGGTTCTGTAAAACTTGTGTTCATTAGTTCTAAAGTTATTTGTTTAGCTATTTCTAGATTTATGTCACTTTGGAATGTTTTATTATAACTAGCTAATATCCGGCGTGCGCTGCTATGCCTAAATAAATTAAATGTGTTTTTATGTTTAGTTGAATAAGTAAAAAGAAAAATAATTATAAATTTGTATCGTAATTATTTTTAGATACCCTATGTTCATTACCTGGCATTGCCCAGGTATCTACTTATCCCGATCTTCTTGGCATCAATTAGCTGTAAGACAGAAATGGTATTTCTGAGTTATCCGTAAAAGATGACATATGCTGTCATAGACTTTTTTGTAGAATTTTTTTTAGATATTCTGTGTACATTAATTTGGTGTATTTGTTATGGTTTAGGCAGTATAAGCTATTTAAGCATCCAAGAAGCAACTTTTTCAGTGCATCGATGCCCCCCCTTTTTTAGCTCTGGCCTTATAGTACGTAGGGTAATATCTTAATATATAAAAATTTCGTGTCACATTGTTTGTCTGCGATGGAATCCTAAACTACTGAACTGATTTTAATAAAATTTTGCACACTGTGTGTAGTTTGATCCAACTTGAGACTTAGGGTAGTTTATAATTAAATTTATAGTCACATTATTTTTTATTGCAAATTATTTGTTTATTATTTAACAAAGAGTTATAATTATCTGTGAGTTCCATACGATTCTAACAGATGGCGGTGTAATTATCTGTGAGTTCCATACGATTCTAACAGATGGCGGTGTAAGGTAATTTGGTAAGGTAATTGGTTTATTATTTAACAAAGAGAGATCCAGATGGCTGTGCTTTTTGTTGCAACTGCGAATTTCAATTGAATTACAAATTATATTTGAAGAGAAAAATTTTCGCCTAGACCGGGACTCGAACCCGGGACCCTTGGCTTTCCGGGCCAAGTGCTCTACCAACTGAGCTACCGAGGCGAGTTACGATCTAGACGCAAATTTTTCTCTTATGTACGTTGTAATTCCCTCGCGCCAAATGCTTGAAACCATAGCTTCTATCTTTGCAAATGGCGGCTTCTTAGTTAAAAAGACATTTATTGGGAATTTAACACTACTTTATAGCCAGTAGGGCTTCTATTGACGATTTTTATTTTTAATTTAACACTTCTCATAGAAGGATAAATTATATTTGAAGAGAAAAATTTTCGCCTAGACCGGGACTCGAACCCGGGACCCTTGGCTTTCCGGGCCAAGTGCTCTACCAACTGAGCTACCGAGGCGAGTTACGATCTAGATGCAAATTTTTCTCTTATGTACGTTGTAATTCCCTCGCGCCAAATGCTTGAAACCATAGCTTCTATCTTTACAAATATTGATTATTTCATAATTTAAGTGTGTTCAGTGTTTATTTTATTTTCAATATTATTAATTTCGTGTGTAAGTATTAGTTTTAAGTAATCTCGCTGAAAGACAGCAACTTAATTTAAATTTTTAACGTATACCTTAGCCACAGCAATGCGTGGCCGGGACTTCTAGTATTATATAAGTTAATTGTCCAGAAAAATCCTTGAAATGATGATAAAACCCCATTCAAATCGGTCAAGTAGTTTTGAGTCCATAAAGGACAAACAGACAGACTCACACTCATTTTTATATGTAAAGATGTATCACTTTTCACTGAAAAACAAATTTTTAACTTCAAATACTTATGTTGTAACTTTAATAGTGGCAACTATTTATTTATGGTGAAATTAAATGTTTCTTACCTCTCCTCATATAAATTTTCTAAGTAGATCGCGATTTCGAGTCCACAACAGTCTCATCATCAGGACTTTCTTGGCGACTGGTGTTATGTCGATCGGAAGAAACTCTTCTTCTTCCCTCTGTTGGTGGACCAATGAACCTATGGATCAGGTCATAAGTTTTCCTTTGTTTTTCTGAATGTGGATCTTTTCCCAAACCGTGAGTTCCTTTTGTTTGTCTATTTGTTTAATTAGACTGGCTTTTGATTCAATTAAATGTTTTTCGGACCAAGCATGAGCAGCTACTGCTGACTTTTCCAAACTTCGAAATTCCCGCAAATTTTGACCTGATCCAGAGGTTCATCGGTCCACCAACAGAGGGAAGAAGAAGAGTTTCATCCGATAGACATAACATCAGTCGCCAAGAAAGTGCTGATGATGAGACCATTGTGGTCTCGAAATTGCGATCTACTTAGAAAATTTATATGAGGAGAGGTAAGAAACATTTAATTTCACCATAAATTAAATCTCATAGTGATTAATTCCTATAAAAGTTAAATAAACTATATATTTATTACTAGTATACAAGTGACAGACCAGTGAAACTTCTACAATCTTTCAATGTAGTACCCAGCATTGTCTACAACTCATTACCAGCGATGTGGAAGTTATAGTATCCCTGTAGCAGCTCCTGTTCTGTTGATGTTTCTGACTGACCGCCTTAATGCCAGCAGAATCTCGGGAACAGTCTGGAATCGAATGTTATGAATTAGTTTCTTCATTTTAGGGAACAAATCATAATCACAGGTGCTTAAGTCCAGTGAATGTGGTAGATGCAAAAACACTTCACACTCCCAGCGACATTACAGATCAGCTTCAAGGTGTGCTGTGTGTGTCCGAGCAGTCCTGTATGGTAATGCCATCTCCCCATAAGCTTCCACAGGACCTTCACGACATTGTCATGCTGTATGGCCATGACACATTGAATTTTCAACCAAGATCGTTGTTCCTGCTTTGTAAACATGGCAAAACACAACAGCTTAGTGCGGTAACTCAGAGTAGACTTAACTTTCTCTCTCCAAAGCACATGCACTTTGAGACGTATGGACGAGTCCATTTTCTGTAAGATAGGTCAGACATGTTTTAACATGACAGAAATGACAACAATTAACTCCATCTTGTTTTTGCTTCTACAGCAGTGTTGCCACTATTTTTGTTACAACCCACGTATTATAATTGTCACTTTACTTATTAGTAAATTCCAAAGGAATGTAGCCATTTCAAGTTGTTCTCATGAATTTTTTTTTATACATATCTTCATCAGTCATACTTAGTAGTAAAAAATTTCGTAAAATAACGAGTAATTTTTAACATCTTACCTCATATTTTATGTTTCTTTAAACATGGGAACTAGTTTTCAAGAGAAGGATCTCTCTCATTTTCAACTGACATTATGACTACCGGATTTTCATTGGAATCTCCATCAATAACATTGCTATCTCGTGTTGATTTGATGATCTTTGAGATGAGGTCTCATTCATCAGGAATCTCAAAATTCATGATATAAATTTGTTCTTCTGAATATATATCTTCTCCCAAATTGTCAATTCTAAAGGTTTTTCCAAATGTTTTAAAAGTTGGGCTTCTTTTTCAATTTTATGATTCTCCAATAAACTATGTGCTGCAATAGTTGATTTTTCAATTTCACCATTTTTAATATTTCTAAAGTGTTCCTTAGTGAGAGTGTCCAAATTTCGTTTTGTTTTTCCTCTGTATACTTTATTGCAGTCTTTACAATTAATTTGATAAATTCCAGATTTTTTGCTATCTGAGGTGTTCAATTTCTTATTAGTTATTAATAGATTACAAAGGCTAAATTTATTTATCAGTGCCAATGTAATATTAAATTTCTTGAAAATTTTTTGAAATTTATGTGTTTCAGGATGATAAGTAATTTTCTTAAATTGTTTTTCTTTCTTTGAATCAGATTGAAAGGTAGTGTATTCTTTTAATCTTTTTTGTTGTCTGAATTTCTTTAATTTATTTATGATTATTTCTTTTCCAAAACCATTTAAATTGGCTATGTTCAAAATGTGATTGTATTCTTTCTTAAAATCTTCTTTATTTAATGGAACATTTAATTATCTATATATCAAACTGTTGAAAATTGCATGTTTATGCGCAATGTGATTGAAACCTGAAGATTTTATATAATTGTCTGTATGAGTATCCTTCCTATATATATATATATATGGTTGGTTCGTATCTAATGTCGAGCACTTGATAATAAAATCATTCGCTCTCTTGCACTCCAATATTTAGCAGGAAGGCTGGTCTCTTCTACAAAAGCTGGGCAACGGAGGAGATGGTTTCTTTCCATATCTTCATTTAAATTGCAAAAAGGGCATTTAGGTGAATCTGTTATGCCAATTCTGTGTAGGTGTTTATTCAGGCAGGTGTTTATTCAGGCAGTCATGTCCCGTTAGCAGTCTGAATGTTGCTACTGCGGATTTTCTTTGTAATGTAGTAATGTCATAAGCTTGTAGATTTTCCCATTCCTTTCCAGATGTTTTGGTGGTGTATTCTTCTCTCAGTTTATTGATATGTTTATTTGAGATAATTCTTTTGATAGAGTGAAAGGAAACTGGAGTAGAAGTTAGGTTTGAAACAATTTTGCTACCCTTCTTGGCTAGAAAATCTGCTATTTCATTGCCTGCCTTCCTATATATATTGAATTCAATTTTCCTTGTAGTTCATTCCTTATTAAGTAAAGGTCCAAAAATGGGATTTGTTTATCCTTTTCCAATTCCATAGTAAATTTTACAGTTTCATCTTGAAGGTTGAGTAATTTGAAAGTCAATACATTGTTCAGTGTTTTCTTTCTTTCATCATAGATGGTAATAGTTCTCATAGAAAGGTTGAATCTTTTTTGGATTGTGTAGAATGATTTCCAGAGTAACCAAATAGCCTAATACCTAATTTTTTTTAAATTTTGAGAGTTGATCTCTTTCTGCATAACAACATCCAATTTTGATTTTTTCACAATGAAGCTAGGTTTATGCCATTGAAATAAAACTAAAAGGGTATTCTCAAAAAAATTGGTGAAATCTGTCCATTAGGAATAGGGGTTTACCTAAAAGCTTTAACTTAAAAATTCCTCTAGAGGTTGCCATGTTTGTTTTCTTGCAATGGAATTGGATATCCATCCATAGTAATACTGCCTGGAGCAGGTCCTTCACTGCATTCATAGCATTTTCATGCTATGCTTGCAGCTTGACTAGGGAATTGTAGGTGTGATAGCTTCCCGTTGCTTTCCACACCGGTGAAGGATGATGATGATGATGATAATGATAAGGATGATGATGATGATGGCCATATGATTTCAGGGAGCATTTGGGCCTTTTCCTGACATTTGTCTTACAGGTAAGGAAAACCCAGATAAAAACCTCACGCCGAAAAACTGCCCCGACCGGGGATTGAACCCAGGCCTGCCGCGTGACAAGGCAGCACGCTACCTCGAGACCACAGCGGTGGACGAATTGGATATATACAATTAAATTAATGAAAGAAATGTATATTCCATAAACCAGAAAAATCAGACCATAAATTTGATTTGCTGAGGAATTTGCTTAATTTTCGAAGTTCCTGCATGATTGACTTTCTTTAATCCATTTATTGGTAAAGAAAAACTGCTTTTGGTTGTTGAATGGGTTCATATTTGGAATATTGGCTTAATTTTTGTATCAAAATAGAGCTTTTGCAGTAAAGAACTTGTAACACTTGTTGAATGTTAGATGCATTGTTAGTTTGTGAGGTGTTGTTTCTTACTGCAGTTGCATTATTTCCTCCCCTCTTGATTTTTCTCTCTTCTTCTTAGTTATAACTTTAATGTCTTCTTTGGTAGGCTGTTAAAACATAGGTTATTTCAGTTTTTCTGCATACTTTGTCTCTTAGTTCAGAAGTCAGCAGTATGCCATATTTAACACATTGGTGATGAGCCACGGAGATCTCTGTGTTTAAATGGCCAGTGCTAGACGACGGGTCACGGAGATTTCCGTGTTTACGTTTTCTATGGTTTTCCAGCCTCTTCGCTTTTGAAGGAGCATGCAATTTTGTTTTTTCTCATTGTGAAATAAACTTTAGTTGTTTTTGTACCCCTCTCTTCTCTTTTATGAAATTGCCAAATTTACAAAAAGAGTTGTTTACAATTTTAAGACAGACGGCTGGTGAAATATGGAATTTTAATGCCGATAGTTAGGCGATTACGGTATACGTATGTAACCTGTAAATATATGTTGCAGAGGGGAAAAATTAGAAGAAACATTATTTTACGTTCTGGAGCAGAATTTATATCTGTGGCATCATGTCTACCAGGATAATTATTATAATAGTGTGGCTATAGCTGAAAATTTGCTCGCAAGAAAGACGATAGTTTGTGGAACAATAAGGATTAACAGAGGGCTTCCAAAATAATTTGTGGAAGCAGGAAATAAACTCAAACCAGGAGAATGTGTATTTTGTAGTAAGGGGGACCTTTTGCTACAAACATCGAAAGATAAAAGAGACGTAAGAATGGTTAGCACATTGCATCAGGCAACACGAGAGTGGGAGGGGTAAAGTTGTAAAAATGCCCTATTGAATACTTCAATATAACAAGTATGTGAAGGGTGTAGACAAGGCTGACCAGTACCTATCATATTACTCCATCCTTAGAAAAACAGTGAAATGAAGCAAGAAAGTTGTATTGTGGCTTCTGAATTGTGCACTATTTAATGCTTTTTGGGTCTATAAATTTCAAAATCCTAACAACAATATGTCAAACAGAAGTTTTTTGCTTGAAACAGCCTCTTGTTTGGCAGTCGTGAAATTAGGAACAGATGACAGGGAAGAGGAAGAAAGAGTGTGAAAAGGACACCATGTCAAGACCCACCAAGAAGGCTGAGATATGAAGAAACATAAATTAACAGCAACTGTGTCTGAAAAAAAAAACCTTCCAAACCTTGCCACGTTTGTAGAGAACACAAGAAAAAAACTCGCTACATATGTTCTTTTGCCCTGTGCCTTTACATAAAGGGAAATGTTTCTAACGCTATCAAACCCTCAATTTCTACTAGAAGGTCTGGCGAGAACACTAATAAAGATTTACTTATGCATTATTGTTATTGACTGTAAATATATTAATGTAAAAATCACACTGTGCTAGCACGGTTTAAAATTTAAAAGTCCACGCTACTGACAGAAATGTCCGGTCTAGCAGCAGTGGGTGGAACGTACAGCTGTCGGTCACCAATGTGTTAAGGGTGGGTTGCAAGAATGTATTTATTGTTCTGTTAGATGATAGTTGTCCAATAACTACCTAAAAGTGTTGAAAGAAACATTATTAATGCTAAATATAATTAAAATAATAGGTATAAATGACTTCCTATAAATATTTATTGCTCCACTATATTTACATTTTATATGCAATTCACTATAATAGTAATGTGTATAATTTATAAATTGAAAATTACCTCATAGTTTTACTAACTAAAACTAACTAATTCACTGGCACTTTCAAACCTGTAGGTTCATGGTCTGCAGACATAAGCTCTCCATACATCCCTATCCTGAGCTAATGTTTTCCAATCATTCCCTATATAGTCTACTTCCCTCAAATCATAGTTAATGTTATTCTCTCATCTCATTCTTGGTTTACCAACTGGGGATTTTCCCTTCCTACAAGAAGCTTCCTTGTATGCCTTTCATTCCCCATTCGTGCCACATGTCCTGCCCACCATAGACTCGAGACTTAACTGTTCTTATTATATCCGGCTTTGTATAAAGACCATGTAGTTCACTGTTATTTAGCCTTCTCCATTCACCTGTCCTTCTCTCTTTGGTCCAAAAATTTTGCTAAGAACTTTATTCTCAAATATTCATAATTTCCTTTCCTCCCTTAAAGTATGAGTCCATATTTCGCAACCCTATAATATAACTGGTAGAATAACAGTTTTATATATTTTCTGTTCAACGTTTTTTTGAAAGGAGTTGGGACGTCAAGAGTCTCTGTAATGCATGGAGCATGCATTTCCAGAATTGAGCCTTTATTTAATCTCCTTGTGCATCTTATTCCTATTTGTGATTATTGTTCCTACATATTTGAATTCAGCCACTTCCTCAAAATTTCCCTCATTTATCATTCATTAACTGTCCATTTCCATTATATAATACATTTCTATGTGTGACCATATATTTTCTTTTATTGATATTTACTTCCATTCCCAATTTCTTAGTGTTACTCAACAGTGTATGTGCGTTGGACTTTAGTATCTCCTTGCTATCACCCAGTAGTACTACATCATCATAAGTAATGCCACGAGTGATTTCCAAATTATCTAGAGAATTTGGAAATCAAGAGTGGCATTTGTTAGGACTATTTAATGAATAAAATTAAGCTGTTTACTCACAAATCATTATTTAACTATAGTTATTTTAAAATATTTATATATTTAATGTAAATGGTGATGTTTGAAAACAAATGAGAAACGATAGGTACGCTTCATCTGCTTCTTTTGTTTATCACTGCAAACAGATCATACTATTTATTGCCAAAGGAACGCAATTTTGTAAGAATGCTCTCTAGTGGAGAAAAAATGAAACATATCAAACTGTATATTAATTCATTTCTGATGTCGTATGATGTAAATATGACAATTATATTTTTCTGGGTTATTACCTGGGAAAAAATACATTTAAGTAAGTGCGCAAACAGTGGTTTCTTTTTTTTTTGGTGGTATAATAAATTGCTACAAATGTTTTTATATTAACTCCTGCAAGCGTTATGTGTTGACATCTATGCAATATATATACAATCTGGTAGCCGTATTTCTTATAGGCTCAGTCACTGCAAAATAATGGTCAGACCTGTTCAGAATATTAAAAAGGAGGAGCTTTCTTTAATATGGTAAATATAAGACTGATAAATATTTCGTGAAACACGACTCTGATTGGTCGTAAAACAGAAATCATTGAAACGTGATTGGTCATTGACTCCCATTTGGGGCATGAGTTAAATAGTCAGCATAAACTCATAGTGTTACTTCCCACTATAATTAATTAAAAATGTGTATAATGTTCCTTCACTACTTCCACCAACATAATGCTTGTCTCTTTCAGAAGGAATTGGCTTCTATTTCTCTTCTGGCTCATAATGAAACATTATTTTATTATGGCGATTGCAATATTGTAAATAATGAAAATAAATCAGCTGAAGGTTCATTCATAAAGTTGGAAGTTAGTTGATACATTTTCAATTAACTGGTGGACCATTAAATGTGTTTGATTAGTAACTCCCAAAATTAAATAAGGTTATTAAGTTATGTAGATAGGAAATAACACTATGAGGTTTTTTAATATTGTTTATTTTTTATTTCACTCACCTCATACTTCATAACTCCTAGCATACCCAGGGTTTCATCACATTCTTTGTGACATTCTCAATGCTGTGTCACGTTCACAACAGACGTCCGGCTGCCTTCTATCCTGCAGACTGACCTCCGCGCCATCTGATGGCTGACCGACGAACTTCCAAATCAGTCCTCTCTCCTTACAACCGGGTATTTCAAAATTCATAGTTGTATTTTCATTCTTGCATATGTATATTTTTTCCCAAATTGTGAGTTCCTTCGGTTTTTCCAATTGTTTAAGTAATTTTGTTTTGGTTTCTATTCTATGTTTTTCTGACCAGGCGTGTGTAGCTATTGCCTGGTCAGAAAAACATAGAATAGAAACCAAAACAAAATTACTTAAACAATTGGAAAAAATGAAGGAACTTACAATTTGGGAAAAAATTTACATATGCAAGAATGAAAATACAACTATGAATTTTGAAATACCCAGTTATAAGGAGAGAGGACTGATTTGGAAATTCGTCGGTCAGCCATCAGATGGCGCGGAGGTCAGTCTGCAGGATAGAAGGCAGCCGGACGTCAGTTGTGAACATGACACAGCATTGAGAATGTCACAAAGGATGTGATGTAACCCTGGGTATGCTAGGAGTTACGAAGTATGAGGTGAGTGAAATAAAAAATAAACAATATTAAATAAGATTAATTAAAAAATGAACTATTTATAGATCTATTTTCTTGCAACCCAACCCAAATATATCTTCATAACAAAATTACTATTTAGTGCTCAAAAATATAATTCTTCATATATTTATTACATACAAATATTTTACTTTTAGGCCATAATGAAGACAGCAATGAAATACAATCTGGGACTGGACTTGAGAACTGCTGCATACGTTAACTCCATTGAGAAGATCTTCACAACTTACAAAGAAGCAGGATTAGCTTTTTAAATCTTCAAAAATTATTTATTGTGTGCCATATTTAACAAAATCAGCTGATAAATTTTCATTTGTTATACATTTACTTATATACCTGATGAGCTTTGTTATATTTAATTTTATAAAACTTTGTTGATTATGAAGATCAGATCTTCTTATGATTTATGTTGATTTTTGTTTTAATAACTCCTTCATTGTTAAGTTAATGAATTATCTCCTTGAATTTAAAAATGTTGTGTTAAATTCATAACATGAATTTTATCAATTTTTAAAATATTTAAAATTGTTGATAATCATCAGTTTCTGACGTTGGAAATAAATATTATTGTTAAACTTATGATTGTGCATTGTTTCAACTCAGTTATTAATATTAATAAGTATTGATGTTACTTCCTATATCCTGGAATCAGAATTTTATACCTTAGTTTTGACATCCAATTTGAAACTAGGGTATCTTGATTTTGTTAAATGTGGATACGATAAAGTTGTAGTGGTAGAGTAAAGCAGGATCACATTGTTTTCTACTAAATCACCTGATGAAATAGTCATATCTGTAGCTTCTATCTACCAACTCATGTTAATGTGCTATCCATACTCATATACATGTTAACATTTTTCATTAGCAAGTTGAAGAGGTTTAACAATATCTTTTTTGCTGTATGTGTAAGATATCGTATGAAAGTTATGCACTTCATTATTGTTTACAATTATAATTTACAAAATTAAGCATAATTTATTAACCAAACTGATCTACTTAAATTACAAAGTACTTTATTTCAAAATGTGATTTTCCCTTAAAAAGAGGATGTTATTGTTACCTTTTATTACTAGGATGGGTGAATTTTCATGTATATGTTATTTTTTATAATTACTTTTATGCACCATATGAATATTAAGCAGTTTAAGGCATCATGACTTGGTGTAGAGCTATGGCATTTGCGCTGGTTCGAGTCTCTATAGGGGAAGAAATTTTTTCATGGAATTTTGGCCAGTATGGGACCAGTGCCCACCCAGCATTGTAACGAAATTGGGTAGCTACAATAAGTAGCAGCTCCAAGTTGAGAAATTGAGCTATAATAGCTTTGGGATCCAACATACTGACAACACATCACTCCTATACTGGCAGGATGATCGTCCACCTCTGTGATTATTATGTGGATGTGAGTCAAAGGGCTTTCTAGGTCTGTCATCCCATGGAGTGGAGTAGTTTTTAAACTAGGTAAAATTTCTAAATTTTTGTCAAAACAAAAAGTTTTTGGAATAAAATAATTTTTTTGCGTGATAGTGCGTTTTGTCGTACTTACAGCAATGGCGACCATGATTGAAAGTTCAACTTAATAGTACATATTATTAAACACGCATGTGGGAAGTAAAACCACTGCCCTCTATGTATACTACATACAATGTATATACAAAAAATATCCAAAAGGTAATGTTAATATATTAATTAAATAAAAATAAAACATAGTTTTATTTGATTTTCATATTTATTATATAATTCAGTGACAGCTGTTTCGGTACACTGTATCTTCTTCAGACATGTTATGTTAACAAATTATGAATTGTGTTCCAAATGTTAATATACATTATACGAAACAAATCACTGCATTTTAAATGAACTGAACTTTATTTGAAACAATATAAAACAATAAATACATACTTGTGGCCATTTTATCAATAATAATGGTCTCATGGCCTCCTGTACTTTCAACTAATAAACATTGCCCACACTGTTAACGTAACTCAATTGTTTATAATAAACGCACATATTTCCAAGAAAGATGTTATTATTTTACTACTATTTATTATATTGAAAACACCATTGTAAAAAAAAAATAATATACAAAGCACGTTTGTGAAGTGCTTTACAGAATCTCGGAAATTAAAAACCTCGCTATCACTCGGTTTTTAAACATTTTCTTCAATTCTGTAAGTACCACTTCCCAACCTTGCATCGTAATATACTATTTGATAATGTGATGAATCTTCTGATTGCATTTAGAAAATGTTGTGTAATTT
Organism: Diploptera punctata; assembly: GCA_030220185.1. Taxonomy (NCBI): domain Eukaryota; kingdom Metazoa; phylum Arthropoda; class Insecta; order Blattodea; family Blaberidae; genus Diploptera; species Diploptera punctata. Next base: position 21,594 of record JASPKZ010007370.1, on the reverse strand, counting down.
CACCCATCCTAGAGTATAAGGATTAAGAATGTTTGTTAATATTGTCATAAATGACATTTATAGTAAGTACATACATAGTATAGATCCATGTTTTGTTTCCCATTATTTTTATTTTTGCAGCGGTATATGATTCATGAAAAAATAGTATTAAGTATGATTTGAAGTATATATTGATACCTGTAAGTTTGTGGCCTGGCTTCATCCTGCCATTAATCACTGCCACAAAATACAATTAAATAATGTTGAACATGTGTCATTATTTTCATTTTTGACTATATGATTTCATTTTCACCAGACATTTCAAGGACATATGAGCAGTCCAAAATTCTCTGCTTACTAACTCCCACTCCGTATAACATAACTCCTTATGTGACAGTCACATGAAAAGCTGATTCTCTTACAGAGTTCCTTAGATCTACGAGTATGGAGTTGAGGGTGAGTGTTTATGTTATATAGTGGGAGTGACTTTGAAACCTCTGGCAAAAATGAAATCACTATAGTTCCTTTTATTTTAACACCTTGATAAACATGAGCAAATGGAGAGCTTCAAATACTCGGGTTGTACTATCAGTAGTAACATGAACTGCGGCCAAGAAGTAAAGCAGAGGATAGCAATGGCAAAAGAAGCTTTTAACAAGAAGAGAAGCATTTTCTGCAGACCTTTGGCAAAATAATTACTAGGCTAGTGAAGTGCTTTGTGTGGAGTGTAGCATTGCATGGTGCAGAGACGGAATGAGGAAAAACGACTGCAAGCTTTTGAGATGTGGATATGGAGAAGAATGGAACGTATAAAATGGACAGACAAAATGAAAAATAAAGATGTGCTAGACAGAGTGGTTGAAGGAAGAACAATGCTGGAACTCATAAAGAAGAGGAAAAGAAACTGGATTGGCCACTGGCTAAGAAGAAACTCTGCTGACAGATGTCCTAGAAGGAATGATCAATGGAAAGAAAGTTAGAGGCAGAAAAAGACATCAGATGAAAGACAATATTAAATAAATGGTTTGTATGCAGATACAAAAAGGAGAGTTGAGTTAAGGAAATAATGGAGAATGCTGAGTTTGCAGTGAAAGACCTGCTCTTGGGCAGAACACTATGTATGTATGCTTGTATGTATTATGAAAAAAAAATACGGTAAAACTTGTACAATACTCCAGCATTAAGACTGTGGTATGTATTTTGTGGAAGCAAGTTAAAAACTGCTTTATAAAGAGATTATCAGGAGTCCATGCTTGAAGAATTGTAACAAAATGATGTCTTCTCTAATCATTTCTTCCTCAGACAATCTAATGGCTCTAGGGATTCTTGTACTAGGCATTCTGTAAGATGATGTTCCTGCCTATTTGTCTGGTAATCATGAATGTAGTTTAAGACTGCTGTCACATTTAGATGATTCAATATTTATTAGTTTTGTGATCCCATATTTTATCCGAAAAATGTAACATTAAATGTATTTTGATGTTTTTATTATTAATTTCATACATCTCAATGATGGATAAATTATATTTGAAGAGAAACATTATATGCTCAGACTGGGGCTAGAACCCAGGACCTTTTGCACTCTAGGTGAATGCTCTACTGAGTGAGCTATCTGAGCGAGCTTCAATCTAAATGCAAAGTTTTCGAACCCAGGACCTTCTGCTCTCTAGGTGAATGCTCTTCCAAGTGAGCACATTGATGATGGGCCACGGGGATCTCCGTGTTTAAATGGCCAGTGCTAGACGACCGGTCACGGAGATTTCTGTTTTTACGTTTTCTATGACTTTCCTGCTTCTTCGCTTTTGAATGAGGCATGCAGTTTTGTTTCTTCTCATTGTGAAATAAATTTTAGTTGTTTTTGTACCCCTCTCTTCTCTTTTATGAAATTGCCAACTTTACAGAAAGAGTTGTTTACAGTTTTAAGACAGATGGCTGGTGAAATATGGAATTTTAATGCGGGTAGTTAGGCGATTACGGGATACATATGTAACCTGTAAATATATGTTTCAGAGCTGAAAAATTAAAATAAACTGTATTTTGCGTTCTGGAGCCGAATTTATATCTGTGGCATCATGTCCACCAGGATAATTATTATAATAGTGTGGCTATAGCTAAAAATTTGCTCGAAAGAAAGACGAGAGTTTCTGAAGCAATAAAGATTAACAGAGGGCTTCCAAAATCATTTGTGGTAGCAGGAAATAAACTCAAACCAGGAGAAAGTGAATTTTGTAGTAAGGGGGACCTTTTGCTACAAACATCGAAAGATAAAAGAGACGTAAGAATGGTTAGCACATTGCATCAGGCAACATGAGAGTGGGAGGAGTAAAGTTGTAAAAATGCCCTATTGAATACTTCAATATAACAAGTATGTGAAGGGTGTAGACAGGGCTGACCAGTACCTATCATATTACACCATCCTTAGAAAAACAGTAAAATGGAGCAACAAAGTTGTATTGTGGCTTCTGAATTGTGCACTCTTTAATGCTTTCAGGGTCTATAAATTTCAAAATCCTAACAACAATATGTCAAACAGAAGTTTTTTGCTTGAAACAGCCTCTTGTTTGGCAGTCGTGAAATTAGGAACAGATGACAGGGAAGAGGAAGAAAGACAGAGAGAAAAGGAGACCACCTCAAGACCCACCAGGGAGGCTGAGACATGAAGAAAAATAAATTAACACCAACTGTGATTGGAAAGAAAAAAATATCCCTCCAAACCTTGCTGCGTTTGCAGTGAACACAAGAAAAGAAACTCGCTACACATGTTCTTTTGCACTGTGCCTTTGCATAAAGGGAAATGTTTCCAATGCTATCAAACCCTCAATTTCTACTAGAAGGTCTGGTGAGAACACTAATAAAGATTTACTTATGCATAATTGTTATTGACTGTAAATATATTGATGTAAAAGCCACACCATGCTAGTGCGGTTTAAAATTTAAAAGTCCACCCTACTGACAGAAATGTCCGGTCCAGCAGCGGTGGGTGGAATGCACAGCTGTCACCAATGTGTTAAAGATCTATATCGCCTATATTGATCGGCTTTAATTTAGTTTACTCTTGCTCAATATTATATCACAAATATGATTATAGCTGAATGTAAACAAGTGTATAAACATAGAGAACCAATAAACATAACTATTTAATATTAACAGAGGTTCTGCGCGCTGGGCCCTAGTTTTACACAGACTTGCTTCATTTCGTAACCAACTGCTAGTATATAATAAACAATACTTTGACCTATACTTTACTGTACTTAGCGAGGTATTTAACAAAACCATGAGAGAGGAGATTATAGGACTGTAAATACTTAATGCTTGCAATAAATCACAATGATTAACTAAAATAAATGGAATTTTAATGGAATTAGTCATATAAGTTAAATTAACAAAATAACGGCTATAATAAAAAAATTATCGAAACAGTGATGAAGATTAACATCCATAGTAATTCTGCCCGAAGGCAGGTCCTTCACTGCAATCATAACATTTTCATGCTATGCTTGCAGCTTTACTATGGAATTGTAGGTGTGGTAGCTTCCTGTTGCTTTCCACACCGGTGAAGGATGATGATGATGATGATAATGCTAAGGATGATGGTGATGGCCATATGATTTCAGGGACCGTTTGGGCCTTAAAGTTTTCCTGACATTTGTCTTACAGGTGAGGAAAAACCCCGATAAAACCTCACCCAGAAAAACTGCCCTGACTGGGGATCGAACCCAGGCCTGCTGCGTGACAAGGCAGCACGCTACCTCGAGACCACAGCAGTGGGCAAGATTAACATAATCAATATTAATAATAACTTTCTCCTTTAACAGTAAAATGAGGTCTTTCATACTAGAGAACATTTGAACTACATACACTCACACAAAAACAATACTTAACTCTTAGTTCCTTAAACATGACTTAACAAAATTTTGAAGTAATGGCGACATTGTCGCAAATAAACAGTTCCACTTTTGGAGAAAGTCTCTTCCTTTCTAGGAAGACTTCCAGACTATAGGAAGCCAATATGCCCACTGCCTCTACCGAAGCCAGAATCTGTCTGCTTAATGTTTCATGTCGCCAGGAACGGACCACCTCTTTCGTGCAGTACATGCGCGCAGAGGAGAGTGGGAGAAAGATGAGTTTGGAAACTAGTGGATACAAAGGATAAAGGATCGGTGAAACACAGACGTAACAAGTCTCCACAGACATTGGGGCAACACAAAAGTTCCAAAAATTACGCATACTCGAGCTCCAATCTAAACGCAAATGTTTCTTGCACTTTAGGCAAATGCTGTACTAGGTGAGCTCTACTTGATGGATCATTTACCTAGAGTGTGAAAGGTTCTGGGTTCGAGCCCCAGTCTGAGCATATCATTTTTATCTTCAAATATAATAGAGGCATTTCATTACTTCCAACATTGTACAAAATTGTAACAAATAAATTAATATCAAGGCTTCCTTCTCACATTCATGACAATTCTACATGAATAACATCAATAATAAACTTTTATTAATATTGAGTGGACAACATATTTTAAATAACTCACCTCACACAAATTCAAATTTATTTGATTTAAGACTGAATTTTTCATTCATCTTCAGTTTATTTTCATGACTCCAACTGTTGAAATTCTATGTTTGTTGATTTTACCATGGTAACCTCTAATGCTGCTATCTTTGGTTGGCTTTATAAATTTTGAAATCAAATTTTTTTCTATAGGAATATCAAAATTCATTGATCGATATTTATTCTTTTGAATGAATATCTTCTCCAAAACTGTTAATTCTAATGGTTTATCCAATTGTTTCAAAAGTTTTGCATCTCTATTAATTTTATGATGTTGTAATAAACTATGTGCAGCAATTGCTGATTTTTCAACTTCACAATTTTTTAATATTTCTAAATGTTCTTTAGTACATGTTTCCAAATTCCTTTTCGTTTTCCCTATATATACTTTGCTGCAATCATTACAATTTATTTGATAAATTCCAGATTTTTTACTGTCTGTAATGTTGATTTTTTAATTGGTACTTAGGAGTTTACCCAGACTGAATTTATTTATTGGTGCCAAAATAACATTGTGTTTGTTAAACATTTTTTGAAATTTTCTATGTACTTTTGGATGGTAAGTAATTTTATTGAATTTTTGATTTTCTTTGCTATCAATTTTTAGGGTAATGTACTCTTTAAGTCTTTTTTTTTTTCAGTTTGTTTTCTTTAATTTGTTTGTTATTAATTTCTTATCAAAATTTTTGAAACAATTGGATAAACCATTAGAATTAATAGTTTGGGAGAAGATATTCATTCAAAAGAATAAATATCGATCAATGAATTTTGATATTCCTATAGAAAAAAATTGATTTAAAAATTTATAAAGCCAACCAAAGATGGCAGCATTAGAGGTTACCATGGTGAAATCAACAAACATAGAATTTCAACAGTTTTGGAGTCATGAAAATAAACTGAAGATGAATGAAAAATTCATTCGAAACCAATGGTCTTAAATCAAATAAATTTGAATTTGTATCAGATGAGTTATTAAAAATATGTTCTCCCCTCAATATTAATGATCCATCCATCCATAGTAATTCTGGCAGAGGGCAGGTCTTTCACTGCAATCATAGCATTTTCATGCTATGCTTTGCAGCTTTACTAGGGAATTGTAAGTGTGGTAACTTTCCCGTTGCTTTCCACACCGGTGAAGGATGGTGATGATAATGATGAGGATGATGATGATGGCCGGATGATTTTCGGGGACTATTGGGTCCTAGGATTCCTGACATTTGTCGTACAGGTGAGGAAAAACCCCGGAAAAAAACCTCACCCAGGAAGCTTGTCCCGACCAGGGATCGAACCCGGGCCCGCTGCGTGACAAGACAGCATGCTACCTCGAGACCACAGCGGTGGACATATTAATGATATGACCTTATAATGTTTACTTCCCAACATTAATTTTAATACAATAAACTTTTATTTTATTTCTCTCTTCTAATTTAAATTATGCTGAAACTGACCATGTTATAAAAAATACCAAAGATATTGTTATTTATATAGTAAAGAAAGAAAAACAAATAAAGGAAGAACAAGAGAAGCTAACATTTTGGATCCTTGTAGAGAGATACCCACCAGAATGGCTGCACATTTACACATATGGATCACTGCTAAACAGAGAAACTAACGTTGGAGCTAGAGTGAATTCCTACCTCTTTTCACACTAAACAGCAGTAAATAAAAATAGATCAAATTTTGATGCAGAGGTAGAAACTGTACTTGCCTTAGAACAATTAATAAATAGACCTAATAAGATTTATAAAAGGAGTCTTACCAGTTGACTCCAAAAACTGCCATACAAGCCATAAAAATCAGATACAATTGCAATTTTTTACGTAAATTTTGGAACAGGAGGTTTTAGTAGGGGTTTTGATTTTAAAGGTTCAACAGGAATTTTAGGGTGCTCCGGACTAGCCAATATGGGTCAGCATATGACGAGTTCTTTTCTTAGGTTCACAAAGGGGTTATGACAGGCAAAATTACTTTTATCAATAATTATAAGTCTCAAATTACATGATTTATTATGTAGTTCACTTTACACACACATTTTAACAAATGCACTTGTTGATGGGTATTTAATAGTGGTCTAACCCGGTTGGTGGAATACCGAATAATAATATAATTATTATTTGACACTTTCCAACATTGTTATTTTAACACAGTTCCAATATGAATCATATTATAATATTATAATGATATTGTGAAAAGATAAATTAATGTCTGAACCAGGAATCAAACCGTGGACCTCTTGTATTCCATATGAGCCTGCAAGACCACTACACTATTCGAGACGTGGCACAAACATTAACAATTGTTTCCATATATACAAATCTATAATTTTCGTTTCGTCCGTTGCTAGGTAGATGTCACCACCAGAGAAAATTATAGAATTATAGATTTTCTTTTCACAATATCATTATAATATAATTATTGATGTAACAAAAAGAGTTCAGTATCAGTAAGTATTGTTTTATCAATATATTCGATGACTACTTATCAAGTCGTCGCTTTTGCCTATCTTAAGTTTAACCTATCAACAATATATAAGTACTTGGAGATTTTCCTGAGTGAGTGGAACCTTATAGGTTCCATTCTCCCTCAACTAGAAGTTAGACTTATGAACTTGAACAAAATTGTGATTGTTATTTCCTGCAGTCAAAAAATTGGTACTTGATGTTCTCCCTTCGCGAGCTGGGAGACTTGCATATTTTTGGGATGCGTCTTGAATTTTAGGAAGCTTTGATATCCACTTCATTGGTCAGATCACCATAAGAGATGGGGTTACAATTTATGTTTTATATTTTGTGATTGGCTATTACATCCATGGGCATATGTGAAAATGGGTGTTTTCCTGTATGTCTGGTTGTGATGTCAATTAGTATTCCTAAGTCATCGCTTCTATCAAAGATACAATGTTGCCATATCTTTTCTACTAGGCCCGATGGGTTTTTCCAGATGAAATAAATTATTACTAAGGTGACCATCTTAATTGGGAATGGCTGGTCACCAACCTTAAACTTTAGAATTTTAGGAGTCGTAATGAAATCCCTGTTGTAAATATCCAAGTCAAACTTACTGTCCACTGATAGGGTTTAAGTCACTGTGCTGGTTCACTTTGAATGGGTTTATGAAATTGGTACCTGGTAAGTCAGTCATCCTCAACTAAAGTATTAAACTTCATCAAGTAGTTCCAATATGGAGGTCTTTCAAAAATAACCTCAACGGTGCTTTAACCCTTTAGGTGTCATGAGCCGATCAGATCGGCTCTGGTGCTCCTGTCCATTACCTGCCAGACAATATACTTAAACTATTTGCAAAGCCGATCACATCGGCGGGTGCGATTTAAATCTCTGACACAAGAGATTTTACCAGTGGCATGCAGAGGGTTAATATGAATTTCAAAAGTGTTGATTGTTTGAATGGAATGTTGTAATTTCATCGGACAATGAGTTTTGCGATCTTCACTTTGTTTTGTACTAGGCCCAACTGTTCACTTGTTCACAAAAGAAAAAAAGGTTTGTTGTCTAATGGCTTTCCGCTCCGAAGGATTGACAATTTCTTAGATTAAGATATCGGCTTTCATATGTTTATAAATATTGGTTCATTGATTAAAAATGATTTCCTGAACAATTTGAATCCAGACTTGACTTAGCTATAAGTTTAATCACCATTACGAGATGTAGGCATATATTAAAATAATTCAGACCAAATGGAATACTTTTCTTTATATTTGATAATTTAAAGAAAAATATAGATTCTAGAGGGTGTGTCCGGGATTTCTAATATACAAAATCCGGTCTACATTGAAAATTCCCCGATCGAGTTTTCCAAGGCTGTAGTCTTGGTGTTTGTACAAGAAATTAAACAAATTCTCGGAATTTTGAAAACTGCAAAAATTGAATCTAGAGGGTGTGTCCGTGATTTCTGATACAGAAAATTCGGTCTAAAAAGAAAATTTCCCGATCGAGTTTTCCAAGGCTTGATGATTTTACCAAAAATGTAAAAAAAATTCCAAATTTTGAAAACTGCAAAAATTGAATCTTGAGGGTGTGTCCGGGATTTCTAATACAGAAAATCCGGTCTAAATAAAACATTTTCCGATCGAGTTTTTCCAAGGCTGTAGTCTTTTTGTTTTTACCAAAAATGTGAAATATTTTCGAAATTTTGAAAACTGCAAAAATTGAATCTAGAGGGTGTGTGTGTCCAGGATCTATAATGCAGAAAATCCAGTCTAAATGTAAACTTTTCTAGGTGTTTTTACCAAAAATGTAGAAGATTTTTGAAATTTTGAAAACTGCAAAAATTGCACCTAGAGGGCGTGACTGGGATTTCTAATACAGAACATTCGACCTAAATGGAAAAATTCCCGATCGAGTTTTCCAAGGCTATTGATGTTTTTACAAAAAAATGCAAACATTATCGAAATTTGAAAACTGCAAAAATAGATTGTAGAGGGCGTGTCCGGGATTTCTAATACAGAAAATCCGTTCAAAATGGAAAATTTCCCTACCGAGCTTTCCAAGGTTTATAGTCTTGGTGGTTTTACCAAAAATATAAAAAAATCGAAATTTTAAAAACTGGAAAAATTGAATCTAGAGGGTGTATCCGGTATTTCTAATATAGAAAATCCGGTATAAATAAAATATTTCCCAATCGAGTTTTTACCAAAAATGTAAAAAATTTTCGAAATTTTGAAAACTGCAAAAACTAATCTAGAGAATGTCCAGGATTTCTAATATAGTCTAAATATAGTCTAAATTGAAAATTTCCCGATCGAGTTTTCCAAGGCTATAGTCTCGGCGTTTTTACCAAAAATATCAAGAATTTTCGAAATTTTAAAAACAGCAAAAATTGAATCTAGAGGTGTGTCCAGGATTTATAATACAGAAAATCCTGTCTAGAACGAAAATTTTCATATCGAGTTTTCCAAGGCTATAGTCTTGGTGTTTTTGCCAAAAAATATCAGAATTTTCTTGGCGTTTTTATAAAAAAATGTCAACAAATTTCGAGATTTTCAAAACTGCAAATATTGAATCTAGAGGGCTTGTCCGTGATTTGTAATACAGAAAGTCCGGTCTAAATCGAAAATTTCCCTATCGAATTTTCTAAGGCCATATAGTATTGGTTTTTTACCAAAAATGTAAAAAAAATCGATAATTTTGAGAACTGCAAAAACTGATTCTAGAGGGTGTGTCCGGGATTTCTAATACAAGAAATGCGGTCTAAATCGAAAATTTCCCGATCGAGTTTTCCAAGGCTATAGTCTCGGGTGTTTTTACCAAAAATGTAAAAAGAAATTGAAGTTTTGAAAACCGCAAAAATGGAATCTAGAGGCTGTATCCAGGATTTCTAATACAGAAAATCCAATCTAAATCGAAAATTTCCCGATCGAGTTTTCCACGGTAATAGTCTTGGTGCTTATTCGAAAAATGTCAAAAACCTTCGAAATTTTGAAAACTGCAGAAACTGAATCTAGAAGTTGTCCAAGATATCTAATACAGAAAATCCGGTCTAAATCGAAAATTTCCCGATCAAGTTTTCCAAGGCTATAGTCTGGGTGTTTTTACCAAAAATGTCAAAAATTTCAAAATTTTGAAAACTGCAAAAATTGAATTGAGAGGGTGTGTCCTTGAATATAATACAGAAAATCCGGTCTAAATCGAAGATTTGCCCATCGTGTTTTCCAAGACAATTAAAAAAAATATACATTTTGAAAACTGCATAAATAGCGTCTAGAATGTGTGTTCAGGATTTCCAATTCAGTAAATCCGATCTAAATAGAAAATTTCCATACCGAGTTTGTGTTTTTACCAAAAATGTGAGAAGTTTCGAAATTTTGAAAACTGCAAAAATTAAATCGAAATATTGTGTCTGGGATTTCTAATGCAGGGTATCCGGTCAAAATCGAAAATTTCCATATCGAGTTATCCAAGGCTGTATTTTTGGTGTTTTTAACAAAAATATTAGACATTTTCGAAATTTTGAAAATTGCGAAAATTACATCTGGTGAGTGCGTCCGGAATTTCCAGTACAGAAAATCCGGCCTAAATCGAAAATTTGCCGTAAAGTTTTCCAAGCCTATAGTCTTACAGTTTTTACAAAAAATGTAAAAAAAATTCGAAGTTTCGAAACTGCAAAAATTGAATCTAGTGGGTGTGTCCGGAATTTCATATACAGAAAATCCTGTCTAAATCGAAAATTTCCTGATCAAGTTTTCCAAGTGTTTTTACCAAAAATGTAAAAAATTCGAAATTTTGAAAACGGCAAAAATTTAATCTAGAGGCTGTGTCCGTGATTTCCAATACAGGAAATCCGGTCTAAGTAGAAAATATTCCTATCGAGTAATCCAAGGCTAGAGACTGTTTTTACCAGAACTAAAAAAAAGACAAAATTTTGAAAACTGCAAAAACTGATTCTAGAGAGTGTCCGGGATTTCTAACACAGAAAATACGGTCTAAATCGAAAATTTCCCGATAGAGTTTTCCAAGGCTATAGTTTTTACAAAAATGTAAAGAAAAATTCGAAATTTTGAAAAACAAAAATTGAATCTAGAGGAATTCTACAGAAAAAAACGGTCTAAATCGAAAATTTCCCAATCCAGTTTTCCAAGACTATAGATTAGCTGTTTTTACCAAAAATGTCAAAAAAATTCAAAATTTTGAAAGCTACAAAAATTGAATGTAGAGGGTGTGTCTGTGATTTCTGATAGAGAAAATCCGGTCTAAATTGAAAATTTTCCAATCGAGTTTTCCAAGGCTATAGTCTCTGTGTTTTTACAAAAAAATGTAAAAAAAAATTCAAAATTTTGAGAGCTGCAAAAATTGAATATAGAGGAGGTATCTGGGATTTCAAATACAGAAAATCCGCCTAAATCGAAAATTTCCCGATCGAGGTTTTGAAGTCTATATATAGTCTTGCTGTTTTTACCAAAAAGTAAAACATTTTCGAAATTTAGAAACTGCCAAAATTGAATCTAGAGGTTGTGTCCGAAAATCGAAAATTTGCCGATCGAGTTTTCCAAAAGGCTATGGTCTTGGTGTTATTACCAAAAATAAAAAAAATAAAAAATGAAATTTTGAAAAGTGCATAAATAGTGTCTAGAAGGTGTGTCCGTGATTTCCAATATAGAAATTCCGGTCTAAATCGAAAATATCCCTTTCGAGTTATCCAGGGCTATAGACTTGCTGTTTTTACCAAAAATGTCAAAAAATTTCGAAATTTTGAAAACTGCAAAAACTGAATCTAGAGAATGTCCGGGGTTTCTAATAGAGAAAAACCGGTCTTAATCGAAAAATTCCCGATCGAGTTTTTCAAGGCTATAGTCTCGGTGTTTTACCAAAAATGTAAATAAATTTCGAAATTTTCAAAACTGCAAAAATTGAATCTAGATGATGGAATTCTAATACAGAAAATCTAGTCTAAATCGAAAATATCCCGATAGAGTTTTCCGAAACTGTAGTTAGGTGTTTTTACCATAAAAGTAAAAAAAAAAAAAAATCAAAGTTTTGAATGCTGCAAAAATTGATTCTAGAGGGATTTCTAATACAGAAAATTCGGTCTAAATCGAAATTTCCCTATCGAGATTTCCAAGGATTGGTGTTTTTACCAAAAATGTTTAAAATTTTCAAAATTTTGAAAACTGTAAAATTTGATTCTAAATTTGTGTCACGGATTTCTAATACAGAAATAGAAAATTTTCCGATTGATTTTTCCGAGGCTATAGTCCTGGTGTTTATAATACTAAAATAAAAAAAATCGAAATTTTGAGAACTGCAAAAATTGAATATGGAGGTTGTGTGCGTGATTTCCAATATAGAAAATCCGTTCTGAATAGAAAATTTCCATATCGAGTTTACCAAAAATGTGAATAATTTTCGATATTTTGAAAACAGCAAAAATTTTATCTAGAAGGTGTATCCAGGACTTCTAATATAGAAAATCCGATCTAATTGAACATTTCCCGATAGAGTTTTCCAAGGCTATAATCTTGGCGTTTTTAACAAAAATTTTAAAAATTCGAAATATTAAAAAATGCAAAAATTGAATCTAGAGGATTTTTCCGGTATTTCTAATACAGAAAATCCGGTCTAAATCTAAAATTTCCCGATCGAGATTGCCAAGACTATAATCTTGGTGTTTTTACCAAAAATGTAAAAAAATCGTAATTTTGAAAACTACAAAAACTGAATCTAGAAGGTGTGTCAGGGATTTCTAATACAGAAAATCCGGTCTAAAACGAGAATTTCCCGATCAAGTTTTCCAAGGCTATAGTTTTGGCGGTTTTACCAAAAATGTAAAACATTTTCGAAGTTTTGAAAACTGCAAAAAATAGTATTATAAGGAGTGTCCGAGATTTCTAATACAGAGAATCCGGTGTAAATCGAAAATTTCCATATCGAGTTTTCCAAGACTAAGACTTTGTGTTTTTACAAAAAAAATATGAAAAATTTACTAAATTTTGAAAACTGGAAAAGTTGAATCGAGAGGGTATGTCCAGAATTTCTAATACAGAGTATCCGGTCTAAACTGAAAATTTGCATATCGAGTTTCCCAAGGCTATAGTCTTGGTGTTTTAACAAAAAATATCAGAACATTGCGAAATTTTGAAAACTGCAAACATTGAATCAAGATATTGTGTCTGTGATTTCCAATACAGAAAATCCGGTCTAAATCGAAAATATCCCTGTCGTGTTATCCAAGGCTATATACTTGATGTTTTTACCCTAATGTAAAAAAAATTCGAAATTTTGAAAAATGCAAAAACTGAATCTAGAGGGTGTCCGGGATTTCTAATACAAAAAAACCGGCGTAAATCGAAAATTTCCCGATCGAGCTTTCCATTATTGCAGTTTTTGAAATTACGAAAACTTTGACAATTTTTGGATAAACACCGAGACTATAGCCTTAGAAAACTCAACTCTGAAATTTTGGATTTAGATCGGATTTTTTGCATTAGAAATTTCGGACATATCCTCTGGATTGTATTATTGCAGTTTTTGAAATTTCGCAAATTTTGATTTTTTTTTGGAAAAACTCCAAGACTATAGCATTTGAAAACTCAATTTTGAAATGTTGGATTTAGACGGGATTTCTTCTTCTTCTTCATCTTCCTCTTCTTCTTCCTTTCCAGGATTAGGTCAATGTGACCTGTTCCGGTCTCAAGTCCGACGTTCCCTTGGCCGTCCCAAAGATCTTTTTCCATGTGGTTTGTAGGCGTTGATCTTTTTGGGGAATCTTGTATTGTCCATTCTGTCTAAATGTTATTTCCATTGATATATGTGCTCATCTAGTTTATCGAGTATTGAAAATATCTCCAGTTCATTTCTTATTGATTCATTGTGTAATCTATCCATGCGTGTTCATCATTTTACGGATCTTAAAAAATTCATTTCAGTGGCTTGAATGTGTGAGATATCTTTTTTTTTAAGCACCCAAGATTCAGATCCATATAAAAGAACAGGAACGGCCATAATTTTATAAAACCTCAGCTGAGTTTTTCTTCCAGTCTTTAGGAGGGTTCTTCTTATGGTGCCACACATCATTTGATATCGGTGTAATTTATTGTGTATATCCCAATGTTATATCTGAACCAAGATAGTTAAAGTGTGCTATCTGTTCTATTATTTCATTATTGATCAATTTTGAAATTTTGGATTTAAACCGGATTTTTTGCATTATAAATCCCGGACACAGCCTCTAGATAGTATTTTTGAAGTTTTTGAAATTTCGAAAATTTTGACAATTTTTTAAAAAACACACAAGCCTTGGAAAACTCAATTTTGAAATTTTGGATACATACCTGATTTTTTGCATTATAAATCCGGGACACACCCTCTAGATATTATTTTTGCAGTTTTTGAAATTTCGAAAATTTCGACAATTTTTGGAAAAACACGAGGCTATAGCCTTGGAAAACTCAGTTTTGAAATTTTGGATTTAAACCGGATTTTTTGCATTATAAATCCCGGACACACCCTGTAGAGTGTATTTTTGCAGTTTTTGAAATTTCAAAAATGTTGACAATTTTTGCAAAAACACCAAGACTATAGGCTTGGAAAAATGTATTTTAAAATAATTTATTTAGACCGGATTTTTTGCATTATAAATCCCGGACACATTCTCTAAATAGTATTTTTGCAGTTTTTGAAATTTTGACATTTTTTGGAAAAACACCAAGACTATAGCCTTGAAAACTGTATTTTGAAATAACGAATTTACACCGGATTTTTTGCATTACAAATCCCGGACACACCTTCTAGTTGGTATTTTTGCAGTTTTTTGAAATTACGATAATTTTGACAATTTTTGGAAAAACACCAAGACTATAGCCTTGGAAAAATCAATTTTGAAATTTTGGATTTAAACCGGATTTTTTGCATTATAAATCCCGGACAAACCTTCTATATAGTATTTTTGCTGTTATTGAAATTTCGAAAATTTTGACAATTTTTGGGAAAACCCAAGACTATAGCCTTGGAAAACTCAATTTTGAAATTTTGGATATATACAGGATTTTTTGCATTATAAATCGCGGACAAACTTTCTTGATAGTATTTTTGCAGTTATTGAAATTTCGAAAATTTTGACAATTTTTGGAAAAATCCAAGACTATAGCCTTGGAAAACTCAATTTTGAAATTATGGATATATACCGGATTTTTTGCATTATAAATCCGGGACATACCCTCTAGATATTATTTTTGCAGTTTTTGAAATTTCGAAAATTTCGACAATTTTTGGAAAAACACGAGGCTATATAGCCTTGGAAAACTCAGTTTTTAAATTTTGGATTTAAACCGGATTTTTTGCATTACAAATCCCGGTCATACCCTGTAGAGTGTATTTTTGCAGTTTTTGAAATTTCAAAAAAATTGAAAATTTTTGGAGAAAACACAGACTATAGCCTTGGAAAACTCAATTTTGAAATTTTGGGTTTAAACCGGGTTTTTTACATTTTACATCCCGGACACACCCTCTAGATAGTACTTTTGCAGTTTTTGAAATTTCGAACATTTTGACATTTTTGGGAAAACACCAAGACTATAGGCTTGGAAAAATGTATTTTGAAATAATGGATTTAGACCGGATTTTTTTGCATTATAAATCACGGACACATTCTCTAGATAGTATTTTTGCAGTTTTTGAAATTTCGAAAATTTTGACATTTTTTGGAAAAACACCAAGACTATAGCCTTGGAAAACTCAATTTTCAAGTTTTGGATTTGACCCGGATTATTTGCATTTTAAATCCCGGACGCACCTTCTAGATGGTATTTTTGCAGTTTTCGAAATTTCGAAAATTTTGACAATTTTTGGGAAAACATCAAGACTATAGCCTTGGAAAAATCAATTTTAAAATATTGGTTTTAACCGGGTTTTGTGCATTATAAATCCCGGGCACACCTTTTAGATAGTATTATTGCAGTTTTTGAAATTTCGAAAATTTTGACAATTTTTGGAAAAAAGCCTTGGAAAACTCAATTTTGTAATTTTGGATTTAAACCGGATTTTTTGCATTATAAATCCCGGACACACCCTGTAGAGTGTATTTTTGTAGTTTTTGAAATTTAGAATATTTCGACAACTTTTGGAAAAAACACCAAGACTATAGCCTTGGAAAACTCAATTTTGAAATTTTGTATTTAAACCGGATTTTGTGCATTATGAATCCCGGACACACCTTCTAGATGGCATTTTTGCAGTTTTTGAAATCTCTATAATTTTGACAATTTTTGGAAAAAACACCAAGACTATAGCGTTGGAAAATTAAACCAAGAAATTTTGGTTTTAAACCGGATTTTTGCATTATAAATCCCGGACACACGTTCTAGATGGTATTTTTGCAGTTTTCGAAATTTTGAACATTTTGACAATTTTTGGAAAAACACCAAGACTATAGCCTTGGAAAACCTAATTTGAAATTTTGGATTTAAAACGGATTTTTTGCATTATAAATCCCGAACACACATTCTAGAAGGAATTCTTGCAGTTTTTGAAATTTCGAAAATTTTGACAATTTTTGGAAAAACACCGACTACAGAATTGGAAAAATCAATTTTGAAATTTTGGATTTAAACCGGGTTTTTTGCATTATAAATCCCGGAAGCACCTTCCAGATGGTATTATTGCAGTTTTCGAAATTTCGAAAATTTTGACAATTTTTGGAAAAACAGAAGGCTATAGCCTTGGAAAACTCAGTTTTGAAATTTTGGATTTAAACCGGATTTTTTGCATTATAAATCCCGGACACACCTTATAGATGGTATTTTTGCAGTTTTTGAAATTGCGAACATTTTGACAATTTTTGGAAAAACACCAAGACTATAGCCTTGGAAAACCTAATTTGAAATTTTGGATTTAAACCGGATTTTTTGCATTATAAATCCCGAACACACATTCTAGAAGGAATTTTTGCAGTTTTTGAAATTTCGAAAATTTTGACAATTTTTGGAAAAACACACACTATAGAATTGGAAAAATCAATTTTGAAATTTTGGATTTAAACCGGGTTTTTTGCATTATAAATCCCGGACGCACCTTCTAGATGGTATTTTTGCAGTTTTTGAAATTTCGAAAATTTTGACAATTTTTGGTAAAAACAGAAGGCTATAGCCTTGGAAAACTCAGTTTTGAAATTTTTAATTTAAACCGGATTTTTTGCATTATAAATCCCGGACACACCTTCTAGATGGAATTTTTGCAGTTTTTGAAATTTCGAAAATTTTTGGAAAAACACCAAGACTATAGCCTTGGAAAACTCAACTACGAAATTTTGGATTTAAACAGGATATTTGCATTATAAATCCCGGACACACCATCTAGATGGTATTTTTGCAGTTTTTGAAATTTCGAAAATTTTGACAATTTTTGGAAAAACACAGACTATAGAATTAGAAAAAACCAATTTTGAAATTTTGGATTTAAACTGGGTTTTTTGCATTATAAATCCCGGACGCACCTTCTAGATGGTATTTTTGCAGTTTTTGAAATTTCGAAAATTTTGACAATTTTTGGAAAAACAAGGCCTTGGAAAACTCAGTTTTGAAATTTTGGATTTAAACCGGAATTTTTGCATGATAAATCCCGGACACACCTTCTAGATGGTATTTTAGCAGTTTTTGAAATTTCGAATATTTTTGGAAAAACACCAAGACCTTGGAAAACTCAACTACGAAATTTTGGTTTTAAACCGGATTCTTGCATTATAAATCCCAGACACACCTTCTAGATGGTATTTTTGCAGGTTTGAAATTTCGAACATTTTGACAATATTTGGAAAAACACCAAGACTATAGCCTTGGAAAACCTAATTTGAAATTTTGGATTTAAACCGGATTTTTTGCATTATAAATCCCGAACACACATTCTTGAAGGAATTTTTGCAGTTTTTGAAATTTCGAAAATTTTGACAATTTTTGGAAAATCAGACTACAGAATTGGAAAAATCAATTTTGAAATTTTGTATTTAAACCGGGGTTTTTGCATGATAAATCCCGGACGCACCTTCCATATGGTATTATTGCAGTTTTTGAAATTTCGAAAATTTTGACAATTTTTGGAAAAACAGAAGGCTATAGCCTTGGAAAACTCAGTTTTGAAATTTTGGATTCAAACCGGAATTTTTGCATTATAAATCCCGGACACACCTTTTAGATGGTATATTTGCAGTTTTTGAAATTTCGAATATTTTTGGAAAAACACCAAGACTTGGAAAACTCAACTACGAAATTTTGGTTTTAAACCGGATTTTTGCATTATAAATCCCAGACACACCTTCTAGATGTTATTTTTGCAGTTTTTGAAATTTCAAACATTTTGACAATATTTGGAAAAACACCAAGACTATAGCCTTGGAAAACCTAATTTGAAATTTTGGATATAAACCGGATTTTTTGCATTATAAATCCCGAACACACATTCTAGAAGGAATTTTTGCAGTTTTTGAAATTTCTAAAATTTTGACAATTTTTGGAAAAACACAGACTACAGAATTGGAAAAATCAATTTTGAAATTTTGGATTTGAACTGGGTTTTTTGCATGACAAATCCCGGACGCACCTACCAGATAGTATTATTGCAGTTTTTGAAATTTCGAACATTTTGACAATTTTTGGAAAAACACAAACTATAGAATTGGAAAAATCAATTTTGAAATTTTGGATTTAAACCGGGCTTTGTGCATTATAAATCCCGGACGCACCTTCTAGATGGTATTTTTCCAGTTGTTGAAATTTCGAAAATTTTGACAATTTTTGGAAAAACAGAAGGCTATAGCCTTGGAAAACTCAGTTTTGAAATTTTGGATTTAAACCGGAATTTTTGCATTATAAATCCCGGACACACCTTCTAGGTGGTATTTTTGCAGTTTTTGAAATTCCGAATAATTTTGGAAAAACTCCAAGACTATAGCCTTGGAAAACTCAACTACGAAATTTTGGTTTTAAACCGGATTTTTGCATTATAAATCCCAGACACACCTTCTAGATGGTATTTTTGCAGGTTTGAAATTTCGAACATTTTGACAATATTTGGAAAAACATCAAGACTATAGCCTTGGAAAACCTAATTTGAAATTTTGGATTTAAACCGGATTTTTTGCATTATAAATCCCGGACGCACTTTCTAGATGGTTTTTATGCAATTTTTGGAATATCGAAAATTTTGATATTTTTTGAAAAAACAGAAGGCTATAGCCTTGGAAAACTCAGTTTTGAAATTTTGGACTTAAACCTGATTTTTTGCATTATAAATCCCGGACACACCTTCTAGATGGTATTTTTTGCATTTTTTGAAATTTCGAAAATTTTCGTACAAACACCAAGACTATAGCCTTGGAAAACTGAACTACGAAATTTTGGTTTTAAACCGGATTTTTGCATTATAAATCCCGGACACACCTTCTAGATGGTATTTTTGCAGTTTTTGAAATTTCGAACATTTTGACAATTTTTGGAAAAACACCAAGACTATAGCCTTGGAAAACCTAATTTGAAATTTTGGATTTAAACCGGATTTTTTGCATTATAAATCCCGAACACACATTCTAGAAGGCATTTTTGCAGTTTTTGAAATTTCGAAAATTTTGACAATTTTTGGAAAAACACAGACTATAGAATTGGAAAAATCAATTTTGAAATTTTGGATTTAAACCGGGTTTTTTGCATTATAAATCCCGGGCGCACCTTCTGGATGGTATTTTTGCAGTTTTTGAAATTTCGAAAATTTTGACAATTTTTGGAAAAACAGAAGGCTATAGCCTTGGAAAACTCAGTTTTGAAATTTTGGATTTAAACCGGAATTTTTGCATTATAAATCCCGGACAGACCTTCTAGATGGCATTTTTGCAGTTTTTGAAATTTCGAATATTTTTGGAAAAACACCGAGACTATAGCCTTGGAAAACTCAACTACGAAATTTTGGTTTTAAACCGGATTTTTGCATTATAAATCCCAGACACACTTTCTAGATGTTATTTTTGCAGTTTTTGAAATTTCAAACATTTTGACAATATTTGGAAAAACACGAAGACTATAGCCTTGGAAAACCTAATTTGAAATTTTGGATTTAAACCGGATTTTTTGCATTATAAATCCCGAACACACATTCTAGAAGGAATTTTTGCAGTTTTTGAAATTTCGAAAATTTTGACAATTTTTGGAAAAACAGAGACTACAGAATTGGAAAAATCAATTTTGAAATTTTGGATTTGAACCGGGTTTTTTGCATGATAAATCCCGGACGCACCTTCCAGATGGTATTATTGCAGTTTTTGAAATTTCGAAAATTTTGACAATTTTTGGAAAAACAGAAGGCTATAACCTTGGAAAACTCAGTTTTGAAATTTTGGATTTAAACCGGATTTTTTGCATTATAAATCCCGGACACACCTTCTAGATGGTATTTATGCTGTTTTTGAAATTTCGAACATTTTGACAACATTTGGAAAAACACCAAGACTATAGCCTTGGAAAACCTAATTTGAAATTTTGGATTTAAACCGGATTTTTTGCATTATAAATCCCGAACACACATTCTAGAAGGAATTTTTGCAGTTTTTGAAATTTCGAAAATTTTGACAGTTTTTGGAAAATCATAGACTACAGAATTGGAAAAATCAATTTTGAAATTTTGGATTTAAACCGGGTTTTTTGCATGATAAATCCCGGACGCACCTTCCAGATGGTATTATTGCAGTTTTTGAAATTTCGAAAATTTTGACAATTTTTGGAAAAACAGAAGGCTATAACCTTGGAAAACTCAGTTTTGAAATTTTGGATTTAAACCGGATTTTTTACATTATAAATCCCGGACACACCTTCTAGATGGTATTTGTGCTGTTTTTGAAATTTCGAACATTTTGACAATATTTGGAAAAACACCAAGACTATAGCCTTGGAAAACCTAATTTGAAATTTTGGATTTAAACCGGATTTTTTGCATTATAAATCCCGAACACACATTCTAGAAGGAATTTTTGCAGTTTTTGAAATTTCGAAAATTTTGACAGTTTTTGGAAAATCATAGACTACAGAATTGGAAAAATCAATTTTGAAATTTTGGATTCAAACCGGGTTTTTTGCATGATAAATCCCGGACACACCTTCCAGATGGTATCATTGCAGTTTTTGAAATTTCGAAAATTTTGACAATTTTTGGAGAAAGAGAAGGCTACAGCCTTGGAAAACTCAGTTTTGAAATTTTGGATTTAAACCGGATTTTTTGCATTATAAATCCCGGACACACCTTCTAGATGGTATTTTTGCATTTTTTGAAATTTCGAATATTTTTGGAAAAACACCAAGACTATAGCCTTGGAAAACTCAACTACGAAATTTTGGTTTTAAACCGGATTTTTGCATTATAAATCCCAGACACACCTTCTAGATGTTATTTTTGCAGTTTTTGAAATTTCAAACATTTTGACAATATTTGGAAAAACACCAAGATTATAGCCTTGGAAAACCTAATTTGAAATTTTGGATTTCACCGGATTTTGCATTATAAATCCCTAAGCAATTCTAGAAGGGATTTTTGCAGTTTTGAAATTTCGAAATTTTGACAATTTTTTGAAAAACACAG